>CP139505.1:295458272-295600015 GCA_021014915.2 Artemisia tridentata subsp. tridentata | reverse complement strand
ACACATAACCAATATGACTTGTTCTTTTTAACTATATGGTAGTAAATTTTAACCATGTAAGTATATAAAACTCACTAACCTCAATAGGATTAAGCTCCCTTCGATAATAATCATCAGCAGACTCTGGAAGCCCATTCACAACCCGAACCGAATTCCTACAAACACCCGAATCCCTCACACAAGAGCTAATCTTCCTCCAATAACTCTCACTCGAAACCCGATCCTTTAACCAACCCGAATAATCGGGTAAATAATAATCCTTATACCCTCTATGTACATCCCGACCTGACCCTTTATCCGTAACAACATAAGCAAATATAACAAAACCAATAAGCACACATATGATTAAAAACATAGCCCATAAATAGAGATACATTAAAAAAGTGTTCCTATAACACGCGCCGGCAAATCCCGCGAGTGAGACAACCATGATGGCTACTCCAATGACTATTAGTGGATATTGTAGGAAAGTTAAGCAGTCTGAGTTGTTGGCACGTGTACTTAACCATATTCCACCACCTAGGATTGGGATTGATAGTAGGAATGTTAAGAAGTTTAACATGCCTATGAGATGATTGCTTGTTCTCATTTTTGTGTTTCTTTTACATACAAAGATATGGGGGTACTAGGAGTATGTGTTTTTAGGTTTTGTTTGTGTTAAGAAGTGTGTTTGTGTTTGTTTGTTTATATGTGCGATGAGATGTATGTGGGGTGTGTGTGTGTGTGTGTGTGTGTGTTATGAAATGATTTGTGCATGTTAAAAGGTTAAAATAGATGTGTATAGGTAAAGTACGTTGCAAAGTTCAGAGCAGAAAGTTAAAGCAACAGTTTTGTTGACCCATCGACATGTTTTTAAGAGGGGTCGGTATATCCATACAATTTTATTTTATTTTTTGTTTTTTTAAGAGTGAATTTCATTTTTTGAATTAGAGTCGCACCCGTCATCTCGGCATACCTCATCCTCCACGTACCTTTAAGAGCATACATGATGCTCAACTTTTTCAATATCTTTTTATATTTACACATCGTATTTTTTACTCACTTTTATATGTTAAAAAAGCTTTTGTTAAAATGGTTCTTGAATGATAAGCTTTTTTACAAAAGCTTGATTGAAGGCAAAAGGGGCGGGCTGGACGGGCACGGGTCACGGGCCAAATGGGTTACGGGCTAAATGGGCACGGGCCAAACGGCCGCATATTATACGAATCGTTTTAGAAAAGACACAAAAGAACGAAATAAATTCCTCAAACGTAACACCTCATTTATATTTAAAAAATTAAATATATTATATCTATAAGTTTTTCTTTAAAAATAATTGTAATGTTATTCAATTGAGAGAAAATATGTGACCGTTTGTGCCCATTTAACTTTTAAATGAGTAGTATATGCCCATTTCAAAAAATGAGGGGGCTAAATGTGCCCAAATCTTTTAAAAAATTGCCCAAATTAGCCCATGTCTTTTATTTTGGGCACAAATTATCACCTCTAAGAATAATTGACCGTTCAAGAGTAGTTAATTGGTATACTTTGATTAAAATATTACTAAAGTACAATATTTTAAACATTTGATGAATTACAAGCCTTTTTAAAAACTTTTGAAAAAACTCAAGATTGAAATTGTGAAAAGTCATCTAAAGACTATTTGAAATAGTTCAAAGCTTTTGAACAAATTTTGTATTGCGGATGCTCTAACATAATATAGTTGTTTATATTCTGACATTTAACTAACCACAAACTTTTAAAAATATGTAGTTTTTCTATTGAGTATATTTGAGGAGGTTGAATTTTTAACTTGTGTAAAACTGAAACTAGATTACGTTTTTTGACAGTGAATCACAAACTTTTAAATAGTAAGTACTTACATGTAATGTTTTTATTTAGACAAAAATACACCGTTGGTCCTTAAACTTGCCAAAAAGCATCGCTTGGGCTCAAAACTTGAGAAAATCGTCGCCATTAGTCCAAAACTTGGGTTTTTTAAGCCGATTGCGTCCCTTGACCCGTTTGGTCTTGGTCAACGTCCGTTTTTAGTTATATATTCAAAGGGCATAATAGACCAAACACTTTTATGACTACACGTCTACACCTTAGTTAATCTAACGTAACCCAACAGTGAACGTTAGGACCAATCATGAATTTGAGTATGCAACTTGAGCTTATCTTCCCTGATACGCTCTTTAATTTTGCGCGCGAACCAATAAACCCACTCACTAAACCCATATACACACCATAATTACACAAACCCTTATCAAAAACCAAATCCAAACTCAAAAAACCTCATTTCCTGAAAATCAAAAACCAAATAAAAACCAACTCAAATTCCAACTATACCATGTCGTTTGGAGCTAATGTTATCACTAACATGCCAGATTATATTAGCAACATGCCAGATAACGTGATCACTAATATTATGAATCGTTTGCCAATAAAAGATGTGGTGAGGACCAGTAGTTTAGCGAGAAACTGGAGGTTTAAGTGGACTTTGCTCACCGATGTCATAGTTGATGAGGAATTTTTTTTATAATTTATCAAATAAGTTTGATGGGAGGTATGTAACTAGACTGCTACTTCAGCTCAAAGGTCCCATAAGAAGGTTTGTCTTCTCCATAGAGCCCAAAACGCTGTTTGGACAAGATGATTTGAATTATGAAAAGATTCATGATTGGCTTTTGTTTTTGGCTCGACAAGGAATTGAGGAGCTCACAATTAGAAACTGGTATGGTGAACCAGTTACGTTGCAAACCCAACTTTACTCTCGTATGGAGTCGAAACATCTGGAACTTCATTATTGTACTTTTCCTAGTTTGGTATCTTTTATTAGTTTTCCCAATCTATTGAGCTTAGAATTGTTATCTGTCAATTTTCAAAGCGGTACAGTTTGGGAGTTTATTGCTCGTTGTCCCTTAGTTGAGTCTCTTAAAATGAATCGTGCTACTACAAACGAGATGCGACTATTGGATATTGCAAAACTTACGAACATGAAGAAGTTATATTTGTCATTCGGTGTTTGGAACCATGCATGACAATCACAACTTCCAATATCTTTCACCTGACAAGTCTTCCAAAACTTGAGACCCTTACATTAGATTTTCAGGACTGCAAGGTAAGACCAATTTGAGTTTTACACTTCAAATTACAGAATGTTAAAGTAATCTCTAACACTTATGAAATGTAATCTTTAAAACTTACGAAAAGTCGACCTTTTGTAGTTGTTGGCAAAAGGTAGCTCCTGGATGAATGTCCATGTGGCATTTGTGTCCCTCAAGACTCTTAATCTATCCGGAGTGGATTTTGAGAATAATGCAATGGTATCATTCATCATTCAAATGATTCGTGGATCTCCAAATTTGCAACGGCTAGAAACCAAAGTAAATGGAATGCGTGTGTATCAAATACATCATCTTAAATTGCCATGGTTGTGCATCTCAATACTATCTTATTTTTTGCAGGCTTCATACACGCTTAGTGTTCTACCTTTGAAAATTTATTCATTAGATTTAGGCAGCAACACAATGAGGTTGGGGCAGCTTGAGAGTGTGGTGTTCGATCTTTTCCTAGATTAGAGAATGAATTAACTATAATAAAGTTCATACTTGCGTGTTCCCCCTTGCCGAAGATACTTTATATTAGGGTCAGCGATTTGAGTGATGATGAGTCTGAAAATGTCAGGATGAATTGGGAGTTGGCTAGGAAGCTGTTGAAACTCCACCGAGCTTCCCTCACAGCCTTAGTAGAATTCTTCTAGTGGTTGTAGTTTATGTATGGGTTGAATACCCTATGACAATTAATCTTGTATAAAGTATTTTGCTATTTCTTTATATGGTTTGATTAAATGTAGCCTCTGCATATGTTGTTGGTGCAAATGTCTAATTTAGGTTGTGCATATGTTGGTTGCCAAATTGTGGTAAATGGAGTTTTTCCAACTTTTGAAAAAGGCTGCGTTTGTTATGGATTTGCAAGTTTGACATTAGAAAGTCAAACTTCCATATAGCATTTCCATTTGACTCTAGAAAGTAAAACTGCAATCCATGAATAAAAAATTTAGCATTCCAATTTAACTTTAGAAAATAAAACTGCAATCCATAAGTCAAATGGTAAATGACATTTTCCATTTGTAGTTTGACTTTCTAAAGTCAAAATTGCAAATCCATGAGTCAAATTGTGGTCCATGAGTTACCAATATCCAGTTTCACTTTGTAAAGTCAAACTTGCAAATGCTAAATGGGAGTCAAATGTGGTCCAAAAAAAATTATACATAAAAATGACACAAGACTCTACTACGAAGGAATTACACAATATTTATGCGGGGTGTTTAGATATGATTTGCAAGACTCAACAAGAGTCAACCAAACTGCTACAGAAATCAATAACAAAAAAAGTTATACATAAAAATGACACAAGACTCTACTACAAAGGAATTACACAATATTTATGAGGGGTGTTTGGATGTGATTTGCAAGACTCAACAAGTTGTCAAATTGAGGGACCAAATGTGAACAGTCAAGTTATTAATGGGCGGGAGTTTTAAATATGACAACGGAAACATAGACAAATTGAGGGACCAAGTGTGGAAAAAAAAATCATTTCTAAACCCCTTGACCGTTTCTTCCCTGAGACGCTATTTACTTTTGTGCGCGAACCAATAAACCCATCAACAACCTTTTCCTCACACATTTTCTAATGGAAGATTTCCCGATGTTGAATGAACTTATGTAGGTCGCTGATTCATCACGCTTACATGATCGTATGAGATTGTGGTTTGGGCAAGAGGCTGCAGAAGAAGGGTTTTTTTAAAACCTAATTCGTGCCTGCATTGATCATCTAAAGAGGATGATAATCAAGCGTAGGGAGCTGATTATGGAGAACGAAGCTTTGGGACCACGTGGTGTGGCGCTTGACAGTTTGGATGCGCTGAGAGAAACCCAGGCCAGGCACGCGGACCTACTTGCTCGTTTGATAAAGATTTATGGTGAAACTGATGATGCTATTCGTAAGCAGGAAGCCAATTCAAAATCTTTTGTTTCATCACCAAATCCCTCAAGAACTAAATCAGAGAGAAAATAGTTTTCTAAAACTTTTGCCCACTCCTTTTCATCAGACCCAATGTACAAAGCCTTCCCCTTAACGTTTTGTGCCATTGTTAGTGATTAGGGTTGTGTCAAAATAAGGTGTGTTGATGTTGAGTAGAGTTTTATTACAGAGGGAAACAATAAAAGAGAAACGGGTTGGGTTGGATTAACTAATGTGTAGTCATAAAAGTGCTTGGTCTATTATGCCCTTGAATATATAACTAAAAACGGACGTTGACCGAGACCAAACTGGCCAAGGGACGCAATCGGCCTAAAAAACCCAACTTTTGGACTCACAGCGACGATTTTCTCAAGTTTTGGGCCTAGGCGATACTTTTTGGCAAGTTTAGAGACCAACGGTGTATTTATGTCTTTTATTTATGAACAACAGTTTAAGTTAAAACATTAATAAAAGGTACGAGAAATGAATTACAGAAAACGGATAATGAAAAATTACTCGATATGATAAAGTACATATGTACATGTAGTTGTATAATTTCTATTTTGCTTGTTTGAATATTTTGAAGTATAGACGAATACCGACGCAAAACGACGATATATAACGGTAAATAGTTATATTTATAAATTTGTAGTTATGGTGTAACTTTTGCGGATTCAATTTGTAACCATTGTGAGAAAGAAAGTTTATGCGTTAAAAACGAAAAATATAAAAATTTGAGAATTAAATAATATTTAAAGTATTAAATTAATTGTAGTTGTTTTTACTATTTTTAATTAAAGGTATGTAAAAAATAAATAAATAAATAAATAAATAATAAATAAATAAATAAATAAAATAAAAAATTAAAAGGGTATTTTAGGTGTAACATTGTACTATTTTTAAAGCTCATTTTTTAGTTTTAAGAAAAAATCATTCGTGCTAGTATCTATTATACTTAAAAGTTGAGTACCTTAATTCAATGCACAAGGGTGGTTGTGCACAACAATAAGTACCGTACAAACATGAGTATGCATACCAAAATAACTACAAACAATTTGGTTTATGAAGAGGCTCATCTTGAATGCAAATACCTTCATCCATCCGTGTAATGAGGTGATTATGGTCACATTTATTTGTTGCCATTGAATGCGGGAAAGATGAATATGAACCATTGCAACTCCATCAATTACAACTACAAAGAATACATATAGTAAACAAGATGAGCAGCCTCATCATGAATGTAATTTGTTTAGTCTTCCAACGATTAATTGCAGGTATCTCAATAGTATGTAACTCATGTGACTCAACAGTAAATGATGAAACCGATTAGTCTTTCATATTCATATAATGAGTAGTATAAATATGTACTTTGATACACGAAACCCGGGCATCAAATACAATCGATCTATTACTTCAAAAAAAAAAAAAGAGACACACATGGCTCGCTCCAGCAAGAAGACGGCAGTGGTGACTTGCTGCCATTAAACCACACCTTTTATAAAACCAAGATTTATGGCTGATCTAAAAAAATAGAGATCAAAGTTGAAGTGAAACCGCTAACTTCAACACATCTCCTTTCGACAAATCAAACAAAAAACATAAAAGAAAAAGTGCAAGATCTCAGTTCCCATCATAGATCCTTTTTAATATCCGAAAGTAATAAAGAAAGATTTATAACAAATATGTTATAATCTATCTTTGTTTCGTTGTAAGAAAAAAAACATATAACCACCTACCTTATTTTTATACAAGATCTTTTAAAGCCGCTGTTTTGAAGAACATAACAAGAATAAGAATTAGAGAGTCGTGTGCTTGAAGAACAAGAATCACTACAACTACAGGTCTCGAAGAAAAGGACAAAGAAATAAACAGATCTCAGGTTACAAAGGGGTTCGAAAAGCATACCCTTAAAGATCTTTTTAGATCTTATGTGTTGAAACAATAACCCGTCATAGATCTTTTTGAAAAAAAGATTAATCTCAGTGTTGTCCATCATTTGTACCGATCTTTAAAAGATTTTCGGATGTGAACTTTAAACCATCATAGATCTATATAGAAGCTTTGTTTATTTTTTAAATATCCGAAAGTATAAAGAAAGAACAAAACCTCAGTTTCACTCTTCCTTTTATTCGGTATAATCAAAATGAAAATACAAGACCAACCCGAGACCGACGAAACGATCTTAAAGCCTTTAAAGAAGAAAGTAACCCTGGACGTGGCTTCTGGTACTCGATTAGCACAAGCAGAAATAATTGATTTTGGAAGAAAGAATGGGAGGATTTTTTATTTTTATTTTTTTTATTTTTTTTTTCATGCAGATAGAGAGAGGAAAAGAAAGAGGGAGGTGGACATGGTTGTGATTAGGGTTATGAGATACATTAGGTAAAGTTATCATATATCTGTATGTATTAGGGTTTTGAATTGGGCTACACTGTATTTGCATTTTGGCAATGCAAAATCAAACTTAGACATGCGTTCGGTAATAATACTCATGTGCTCAAGCCCACTTTGCTGTAACTCAGCCCATGTTGGATGGCGATAATGAAAACTTAAAAATAACATAACATGTTTTTTATACAAACTTATTGTTTTATACTTAACAAAAAAATTTGATTATCAAATCTTTTTATTGAGGTATTTTTTTAAGTGGTTTTATTAAACTAATACAGTGAGAAATTATTGTGTAGATACACAGTTAAAAGTTAAAGGAATTTATATGAGTAAAAAATTATCAAATGTTTATAGCACGACAATGAAAAATTAAATGATTTACAATGTAACTAAAGATTCCTGGTTTAATTTAATGTTTCTTTTTCTTTCACAAAACGTTGGCAAATATTAATACACAAGGTGATTAAATTGAACTTTTAAATGATAGTATAAAATAAAGGATGGTTAAATTTGTAGTTCATTTGCTTTAAAGAAAAAGAAAAAGAAAAATATTACTCATGTAATTTAATACTTACTATAATATTATTAGAAAACCTATGTTAAGCATATTTGTTTAAAATATTGTTACAAGTGTTGAAAAATATTTGTTATCCATTGTTGAAAAATATTTGTTGGATGTTTCAGGCTCTACAAAATGATACATGATGTATTCAATTTTCATAACCTTTATTATGTACTGAATATTATGTTGTATATAGCGCCGTGTATATACGTTCAATAAAGTTGCGTGCATAATGCTTTTAGCAGTCAAACATCAACTATCACGTATATTAATTTTCATGCTTTACATAAGATTACAACTTCACTTGAAACATTATTTCTTAAATAGCATACGTTGTTACTGGAAAGTGGCTCATAAATCTCCTATGATTAAACTTCATGTAATCATTTGCTTGAGGTATACGTCTAAAAGCTATGGAGGAGCACAAAGTGGCTTACATGTATAGGCAATTTTTTTTGACAAATATAGATCACATCGATTGCCATGTTATCGAAACCTGTTATTTACTTAAACTAAATTGCGTTTGTATTTATAAGTTATACATTGTTGTATATTTTAGCCTCACCATCAAGATAAAAACTCAGCAATTTACTCAAACATTAGCATAGTATGTTTCTCTGTGATGGATGTGTGAAAATGATCAATGTTTTATGTAGAATGTTTTGCGTGTTTGCATACTGTTATAGTGTAGTAACTAATTCATATTTAAAGCAATAAAAAGTTTCTCATGGGATTATGTAGATGGGCTGAAATTTTCGTTTTTTCAATGTTGTGGTTTAAGTCTTTGTGTGATGTACTGTGGTGTTGAATGATTCTTTTGATTGCTTGGACGAATCCATTTTCTTTGGATGATCTTTGACTGTAAATTTACACACGCAGTTTAGCCCGGTGTTCTACAATGCCTACAATCTTCTACATCAATTAGTTCAGGTGGTGTTTGGATAAACGTTATAAAGACGGATGTAAGGAGATCGGTTTTAGATACATTTTTATACTAGATACAATAAAACCGATTATCTAAGCGTGTGAAAATATATTACTAGGCATCTAAATATCAATTCCACTAAATAAATACAATATAACTTCTCTAATAGGCATCTAAATACCGTCATATGCTTATACAAGCAGCTGCATCAAGTTATTATAAATACCATCACGTGCTACCCCGACCCGACAAAGATAAAGATACATCAACGTTACGGAAAACAATTTAATTAGTCAACAAACAAGCCTGTGCATCGCACGGGTTGTATCATGCCTCGTAGATATAGATTTACAAAAGATAAAGTTTTTTAAAGTAAGAAGTTAGAGAGATTAACAAATTAAAATATCTGTTTTGTACTGTATAAATTAATTTTGTGGTGTGAATGACTAATGACTAATGAGGGAAAGAAGAGTATAAAGATGAAAGTAGGATTCGATGTGTTGCTTGAAATGACAAAAACGTGTTTAGGACGTGGAATGCAATTAAAAAAAAAAAAAAAAAAAAAGTGTGATAGATAGACTTAAATTATTCTCAGGTGTATTTCAAGTTTAATTTAGATGCAAATAACTTTGAAGTGGTCACGTTAATCTTCTAAGAAGTGAGGGCTTTACCAGTTTGAGTTTGTAACGGTAAAGTCAAACCCCATAAATTAGTCTGCAAAATTATCAAAAACCATGATTATCAAAAAAATAAAAATAAATAAATAAATAAATAAATAAAAAACCCAAATCATACAAGTCATTTTATGTCTAATTCATTTATCAATTGACACATTAGATACACATTTTCTCACTTCTTGTCTTCACTTTTAATTTTAATACATGCATCAATCTTTGTGTTAGACATATCCATAGCCGCACATTTTAATGATTAGTATTATTTTTCATATGAATTAAAGGGTAATTGTGTCAAGCTAAAACTACACTATTATGTCGACGAGGTGAAGGTGAGGTGTCGTGAGTTGATTTTAGTTGTGAGGTGAAGGTGAGAGGTGTCGTGAGTTGATTTTAGTTGTGTTTCGAAATGATTACATTTAACGAATTTTGCATTTATAAGTAACTTGAATTGACACAAAGGTATAAAATATAATTTTATTAAAAGAGTAAATTACACCGTTAGTCCTTAAACTATACCTAATTCGCGTTTTTGGTCCTTTTTTCTCAAAAATATCACTTTTAGTCTCAATATTCTTCGTTAATTGCGCGACTGGTCCTTTTAGGCTAACGGTCGTTAGCCTTTTTTGTTAGTCAACACACGGGTCATGGGTAGTTTGGTCATTACACTATTCCACCTATATTTCGACTGACAGACACTTGATTTTGTTGATCACTGTTTGAGCGCTCCTCCATATAGCTCCTCAACTAGTTCCTCAACTAGTTTCTCTCCTTCCTTCCTTCCCATCCACACCATCACCTATCGGTCTCTCTCACAAGTAAGTGTCACTGTTCATCATCTTCTTCATCTGAAAATGGTTTTATGTGCATGTGGTCTTCAACCTGTGGTCTAAACATCATAGACCAACAGGAATCCTGAGCGTCGATTCTATGCATGCCCATCCTACGTAAGTTTTACTCTTGATCAAATCAAAATAATGTTACATTTTACAAGTTACCTTTGTTTTCATTTTATTTACATTTCTTGCATTTTACAGAACTCAAATTGTCCTTTCATGGGTTGTGTAGATCCCCTCATGTGTGCTCGATCTCTTGATATCATCCTTGGATTTTTTAGGTATAGGGATGCTTTGGAAGGTGTCCTTAAGTTAAAGCAAGAAAGGGCAGACTATTAGGAGGACATGGCAAACAATGAGGTGAGGCGGCAAACCAAGAACATCAGAGGGTAAACATGGAGGAGATGCTGGCAAACAAGATGAGGAAATACTTATTCATCAGTTGGGTGTTCTCTTTTTCTTATCTTTACTTGCAAAATTGACTGGTTAGGTTTGGTTAATGTGGGTTGGTTTTTGAGTTGTCTGTTTGTTGATGGTTTATGTTATGGGCTTATGAACAATATATTTTGTTAATGGTGTAAATTATGGTATTAGGTTATGTGCATTATGGTTTGACAACAATGGTTCAAGTTTCTTGATTATCTACTTGGATTTGTGTTATTTTTTTATTAAGTAGGATTATGATTATTTATGATCCAAATTTAAGTGAATTGCTTGATGTTTATGATCCAAATGTGTTGTAGAGTATGATCTAGTTTAGAGTAAACGGTTAGCATAAATGGCGTTGTGTTGATGATGACAAACGGTCAACACAATTTCGGGTCCGTAATTTATCTAGTTTGAATATTTTTTGGTTACAAAACATCATACAAATTGGTCCCCAACATCTTTCTTTGACTAAATAAGTCAAACTAATAGAAATGCCCCGATAAGTTTATTTGAGTATATAAGTCAAACTATTCAGAAATGGTTAAATACATTACAAATATATACATGACATTCTGCAAGTCTATAAATGTGCTAAGACAGTTCCATAGCTACCATTTAGGAGTTCAACAACAACATATACTTTCACAAACATACAAACTGATATACATTCAAAAGCTCATAAGATTGTAGCTTCATCCTCACAAAATGAATGTAGGTAGTGCATAATAGAAGGCATCATCCCTCCTTACAAACCATCCAAACCTCATGTAGTAAAGCGTACCCAATATGACTACATTTCCTTTGTAATACAAGCAGACCCATGAAAAACAGACATAGTTTCTATAACCTACTCATATCATAAAGGGCATCATCATACCGGGTGCATTACACTCCTTTATAAAGACATAGTTTGCCAATACAATAAGTTTGTTGACTAAAAAAGTTTAACCATGCTGAAATTCAGTTGACAATGTTTGTTTACAATGATCAATCAATGGTTTAAACCAAGCAAACACCCCAACATATTTCAACAACAAACATAACAACATATACCATATACATATCATAACATAATTAGATTGCCAAACACTGGACTTGGAAAATTTCCACAAATGTGCACTTTAAAAATTGCCATAGATGTGGGCTTCAGTTTTTGCCACAGATGTGGAATTTAGTTTTTGCCAAAGATGTGGACTTTGATGTTTGTCGCTTAGGTTAACTTTTATTACATACCCATACCATTAATTGTCACAAATTGCATATGAAAGTACACTCTTAAAGACATGCCCATTCACTTTGAGTTGGTACAGATGTTAGTGTAGACTGAGATGGTCCAACAGCTGTGTCAACATTTCCTCGTGCATCTGCTTGTACGGCGTTGTTCCTCTCCCCACCCTGACTTAGTCTTTCAGTTTGTACTGCAAGTGCACTCCCATCGTGGTTTCCTCCACCAACCACACTAGTTTGTTTTCCAATTCCAACTGCTTGACCTCCTACCATATCAGTTTCCCTAGAAACTACACCACTTCCACTAGCTTGTCCTTGATTACCAAACACACCACTCCTTGCATCTGAAATACCAGTCCCTACAGAAAGTGTTTCAGTGTTATAATAGAAATACTCATTCTTAATGAAACAGTGTTAAGGATATAAATGTTAACCTGTATTGGAATATTGTCCTTGTCCTTTGCAAGTAAGTTTATTATGTCCTAGATGACCGCAAAACTGGCATGTGACAATCCTGCCTCTTTTACTCAGTTTAGCATCCTTGACCATGGGTTCATTCTCATATTTGAACTTCTTTCTCTTCTTTCTAGGCCTACCCACCTGTGTGTGATGATATGGTGGTAAAAAAACAGTGGGACAACCGGATTTTATCCAAAAGTTACTTCCTTTGATTAGTTCTACCTTATGTAAATATACTTCCCTCCATGTAGACAACCTATAACAAGGACGGACCCATTCTTCAGGTAGTTCAACATCTTGACCATTTAATGCCATATTCCATAATGTAGCAATGACATGCTTGCAATGGATCAAAGTGATTTCCCATTTCATACATGTACAGGTTTTATTGCTAACATCTACCACACATTGGTCACCCCAACACCCAAATACTTGGTACCTAACACCCCCATTCCACTGAACTGTCAAAAAAGTTGCTTCCCGTTTAGGGATTCTAGAATTCTAGTTGCTATAGGTGTCAATGTTCTAACACACTTGTCAATAACTGCTTGTACATTCACAATCCATTTCCTACAATATTTTGCTTATGTACTCTAGCATGGTTATGACTGGTTTGTCCCTAGTACCCAATATTTTACCATTGAAGACTTCACACAGGTTGTTTAATAAGATAGCTATATTTGCTTTACCTATAAAACAAATGTTTCAAAAAATTTACTTAGAAGATTTATACATACCAAGTAATACAAATGCATACCATGAACAAAATAAAAGGACATTAAAATTTTGTACCTGAGAAATGAACCATACTCCAGTGCTCTGGGGTATTTTAGATAACTAGTCATGAGCTCTGGGATTAAGGGTCCTGAAGTCACCCATAGCCTTCTGAAATTCAACTATTGTAGTAGCAGATGCACACTTCTATAAGAAATTCTTATAAGCTTTTACATTCTAACCCTACTTCATGTTCTCATGGATATGCCTCAAACAATACCTTTTTCCTGTCAGGTATGAATGTGAAGTTTAAATTTTTCTGAAGATCTAAATCATCCCCAAAACACTGTAAGAACCAATACCAAGAGTTCGTGCTCTATGATTCAACCAATGCATATAGAACAAGGTATATCCTATTATTTGCATCTAATCCAACTGCAAACAAAACTTGTCCCGGAAATGGGCCTTTCATAAATGCCCCATCTAACCCCAACAACTCTCTTTTACAAGCCTTAAAACCTTCCTTCAAAGAACTCAAACACACATAAATTCTCTTAAAACTCTAGTAGGTAGTGATACATATGTATTCCTTTCAACTACTAATTTTACTGTGGTGTTAGGGTTGTAGATTGCAATTCAATCACATAATCTCTAAGCCTCTCTAATTGAAGAGTATGATTTCCTTTAAGTTCCCTGTTTGCTTTAGCCTTTGCTCTAAAAGCCTTACTCATTGAGATTAGTAATTCCAATTCTCCTTGAAGTTGGTCTTGAATGGCCTTTACTAGGTTTTCAGGGTTGACCTTGATCTGATAAAAAAAATTTACCAGCCAAAAAGTTTTATGTGCAGGCCTTAATATGTCTAGATTGAAGGAATGTGTGTGTACTGTCTAGTCTTCTCACCCCCTAGTTTCTGGGAAATTTATCTTCGACAGCATACAAACCCCATGGACAAGATATACCTTTTATCATTTATTTCTCCACCAACTGACCTAATAGCTTGACTCTCACTTATAGTCCTTAAAGATCTCACTTTTTTGCTCATATTTGATGGGCCTTTTGACCCACAAGGCCCGACATTGTTGCCAATTTAACTGGCATTTGCTGCTGATCTAAAAACAGGTATTTTTCCAAAACATCTAGCTATGACCCTCAGCTTGTCATTTCTAACCAATTTTAGCTCCCTTCTAATTTCAATTAAATGCAAATACAACTTATCTTTGACTTCTTTAGAACTAGCAAAGACCTCCCCACAATAGAAAGCGTATGTGACAACCATCTAAGCTCAGGTTAGTGACCGATAATAATTTATTATGCCTTTGGCTAAAACTATGTTTGTTAAGCTAGTTTTGTGTTAGTCGGTTCATTTTCAGGCTTTGTGTTCACTTTATTTAGGCACCCTCACGTTATGAATGTACCATCGACCTACGATTTTATCTAAACGTCAACTTATTATTGATGATATGCTTAGGTGTTTTAAAATAGTTAGTGTCACCCTGTAAGGAGACAAACCTGCAAAGGTAAAACCATTCAGGTACTCACAGGGATACAACGACCTTGCATCTCCTTCATCGTTATCATGATGTGTTGCTTCGTCTCATTGACAAGATGTGCGCATTTAAATATCGGCTTTGTGGCCCTGCAACGAATAAGGCTTCGACAAACTTCTTTCAACATTATTGAGGCCCTACGGATCTTGGATCAATCATGGTGAACACGTTTCTGAGTATGCACATGAATTGTGCAGTGACTCGTATATAATTCAACAGAGGGTGGGTTTGCTTTAAATAAACACACTGATATTAAATTGATATCCACACACTAAAATTCTGTACATATGATACCTATTTATAAGTTTCTAAATGGTTCCATTGAACCATCATGTCGCTTCATGAAAAGGCATAACCGAAATATAACTACCATAACTAATAACTACTAACTGCTTCTAACCGCTTTTAACTAACAAACGGTTATAAACTATTCTAACTAACATCTTCAGCCCTTTGACTTTCGATCCATATGAATTTCTTGATTAATATTTTCCAACATTCACTCCCCTAATCAAGAAATCATATTCTTCACTATGTTCTTGTTCATCCTAATTGCAGCCTCGTTCCTTCTTCTTTATCATTATCCTTTCATTGATCGCCTTCCGGTCTATCATGTTCATTTGCCTTCTTTTGTTCCATGGATGATCTTCTGATCATCGTCCTTGTTCATCTTCTTCAAGTGCTCCATCTTTCTCTGCATTTTCCTTTTGGCCTTGTGGGTCTCTTTCTTCTGCAACTTTGCTGCACTCTCCCACTTCTTCTAGCTTTTCACCCTAAGGGACTCTTGCAGTCTCATTGCACCATCTCCATGAACCTTTTTTCTTGCCGTGTCTTATTCCCGCCATATATGCGTAAGACACCTTTCTGGAACGTATCATCTTGCAATTAACATGATCTTCTTACTGTTCTGGTTTCTAACCTTTTCTGGACTTCATTCGTCTTGCGTTTCTGCCTGAAAATGGGGTCGTTTCCATGATTGTTCTTCATGCTCTGTTTTTCGGGTTTCTTGTTCTTCATAGGCGATTACTTCCTGGACTGCCATTGATCGATCCACATTAACCATCATTCTCTGATACCATATTGAGGCCCTACGGATCTTGGATCAATCATGGTGAACACGTTTCTGAGTATGCACATGAATTGTGCAGTGACTCGTTTATAATTCAACAGAGGGTGGGTTTGCTTTAAATAAACACACTGATATTATATTAATATCCACACTTGTAAATCTGTACATAAGACACATATATATAGAGTATGAATCGGTACAATGAACCATTGTGTCTATTGGTTTGTAACCGATTCCAACGACTAACTAACTAACTACTTTTAACTACCAATAACCGCTTTTAACTACCTAACGGTTATAAACTATTCTAACTAAAACATCTTCAGCCCTTTGACTTTCGATCCATATGAATTTCTTGATTAATACTCTCCAACAAACATTAGTAAGAGTCACAAGACATTTAGGCACATTCCGATCTCCAAATGACTTGAAGAAAATCCATTTATTTACAGGTAGAACATCAACTCTCCTAAAAAAAATCCCATTGGCTGTAACAATCGAGACGAAAATGACATTCTGCACATTCTGATATTACCCAGCCCCAACACTATTCATGTCAGACACATGAATAACACCACTGTTTACATTCCGTTTCTTAGAAGCAACGGTAGGACTGAATACATCTGTAAATACCATAGCTAGTTTTTGTTTGGCTTTCATATTTTTATGCAGACGTAAACTGGAAACTGTGAAATAAAGTCTAACTATTTAGCAGCAATGAATTACAAATACACATACGCGACCTATATTATATACATAAGATCACACAATTCAGTGACGGGTATGCGACATGAACATTAACAAACAAAATAAATAACAACACACGTACCTAGACCGATCTAAGCGAGCTTTACAACAACAATAGAATGCCGCCTAATAAAATCCCCTGCAGAAACCATATCCCACATGCAAAAAACACAGCAAACCAAATTAGTAACCGCGCTAGCTCTCATTTCATCTCTTAGGAGACAGTCGATTCCATACTAAACATACACTTAGACCTTTGCTGTTTACGATAACATGCAAACTTCTTAAACACAATGACTGCAAAATGGCTTACTAAATACATATACAGCGACAACCGCAAACGTAATGCCACTAAATCAGATTCGCTACAATAACCATATCTCACATGCATAAAACATATCAAAACGAATAGCTGACCATCATACATTTCCATTATTAGCAAGTGCTAAATTACATTATAAAAATACAGTCTAAACCTTACTGCAAATCGTTAACATGTAAAACTAAGATGGTAGCTTCCTAAACTCGACAAACAGCCCATGCACCTAACTGGAAAAAAAGTAACTCATATTCATAAAAACACGAAGAAAAACATTATTACGACAACATATACAAACATCGATAAACATGACAAACAACTTCAAACCCTAAACACCAAACCCTACTACGAAAAACCTAATATTAGCAGCAACATTTAACAATCTTCAACCTCGAGCAGTAGATAAAAGAAGAATCCAAAACCGATGATAAGAAAAACAAACTAACTTGCTGAAACTAAAAGAATCATTCGTTCTAAAATTTTATAACACAAAAAATGTGCGTCGCATGCCAAGCCACCGGGAAAATCGAAAGCACGAACTTCTAGAAACCCGATAAAAAAACACACAGTTCTAGTAAGCTTTGGGTATTTTGTGCATGAAGGTTGGTAAACCAAAACCTACTATATATATACGATTTGTTTGAATAAAAAAAAAGGAAAGGAAAAACCTGAAACGACGTCGTTTTGAAACATAGTCCTGTTTAAACATGAAACATAGTCGTATGGTGTCAAGTAAAGTGTAAAAAAAAGACACAAAACGGCGTCATTTAGAAGCCCTAAACAAGGTTGTTTCTCATAGTAAATGTATAATAAAGTAATATTGAATAACAAAACTATATATCTTTTTCGGTACTTAGATAAGTTAAATTGAATATAAATATAAAATTACTTATAAACCGTAGTGTTAACTGGGAAATAAAATATTAATAAAAAAATATAGATACAGCATGTTGTCCAAACGCATGTCACTGCAACAAAAGAGAGGACGGGCGAGGAAAGTTTTGGCGGGGACGCCTATGTCCCCGCCGAAAGGCGCTAAACGACAAAATATGTGCTGAGCTGGCACAAAGTCTGGCTGACCATTTACAAAATTTTCAACGCGACTTTTTGGCGGGGACAAAGTGTTCTACATATTTGTCAAACGTTAACCAAACTTTGGAGCGCTTAATTGTTCGCGCTTTTTTTTCCCACTCTCCCTGAAAGCAAAGATGCATTCTTCTACTTTTTGGCGGGGACATGTCCCCGCTGAAAACATTAAACATTTTGGCTCCAAAAAAGGTAAGTTTCTCCCGCCAATACTTAGTGCCTTTTGGCGGGAGAAACTTACCTTTTTATAGTGACCGAACCATTATAAATCACCGTGTTCGGTTTGCGCCTTCTTACTTGTCTCTTTACTTTCATTTCATTCTTTATCGCTTTATATTTGCATTGCGTTTTTGCTTGTGTGGCTAGTTGCTTATGTTATGTTGATTATCTATGTGTCGTGGTTTGATTGTGCATATGTTGTAGTTTACTATATTCATCTCTTGATGCTATATGATCATTGTTGACACTCTTCATATCACATCACACTTGATCGGGAGTTTGATACAAAAGTTTTAAGATTTTAAATGGAAACGTATATATTAAATATATATACTTAAGTTTATAAATACTTTTATTTAATATATAATTAAAATTAAAAACTTTATATTTAAAATTAAATACTTTGATTTAAAATTAAATACTTTTATAAAATAAAAATAAAAATTTAATTTAAGTACTTTTATTAAATACTTTGATTGGTTTTCTAGGGTTGCTTTCAACGTTGAGATAAGTATGAGGCCCTCACCTTCTTATGAATGTGTACTATAACAATGGATGGTTACACGCCAGAAGAGGAGTGGTCAAAGGTTTTGTCGTCGACGCTCCTCTTTAATGAAGTTCTTATTGAATATGGCTACGAAATTTATGATGAATATGGTTCTTACAAGAACTGTGCACCGTGGATGAGAGACCGAATTCTGGAATGGCTGAGGCAAAAGGCGTACTACAGAGAGTATTTGGAGGCTGTTGCTGATGATGAAGCTGAAAGCACGTTGGACACCAAACTTGATGATCTGGGAAATAGGGTAACAAATCTCGAAGATACGTTTGAACACATCAAGCAAAGGAAAGCAAGGAAGGGAAAAGATGGTGCAAGTTCTAGCAAAGCGGAAGGTAGCAGAAAAAAAATGAATGGGGCGATGTTTGTTATGGTATATGTCGTGTGTTGAACACATCAAGCAAAGGAAAGCAAGGAAGGGAAAAGATGGGCTGCTGTTAACCAAACAGCATAAACCAAATGGCCCTGTTTGGACAGCATAAACCAAACGGCCCCTTATGGTTGAATCTTGATGGATACTTAAGTTTTCACAGCAACAACAACATCATTGGAAGTAATTTACCAAACAACATAAACCAAACAGCATAAACCAAACGGCCCTTCGTTAAACATCTCCTCAGTTCCATTCTTTGTTAAACAACAACAATAACACAACAAACAACAACATTTTATTAAACAACAACAATAACACAACAAACAACAACAACAACAACAACAACAATAACAGCAACAACAACAACCTACATACGAAGATTTCCCATATCACCTAGCATGTCATTATAAAGGTCGTGAAATAAGGCAGCTGAATCAATTGTGTGTTTGTTTGGATGCATATACACTTCTAGCATTTTATTGAGTACCATTATCTGGTGATTCAGTTTGATGCAGTTTGAGCACTCTGTATTTCCAGGACTCGATGTTGAAGGTCCTGCAGTGTAACGAGTTGGAGTTATGGATGGTCCTGCGGAATGAGTTGGAGGCGTTGAAGCTCCAAGAGAACCGGTCATTTTGGCGAGTCGTTCCTCCTTCCATAAAAAAAATCGCATCCAAACTCCTTTGTCCCACCCTGTTAAAGAGTAAAAACTATTATTTTTAACAACTAACCAAATTATTTATATAACACACAAAAAAGTATGTAATTGTTCACCTTTGATAAAGGACACGCATAGTATTGTTTACCAAGGGAGTAAGGTTTATGCGATTCTCGCAGAATTACGTCTCCTCGTTTACAAGGACAAGCAAAAGCTTCAAATTCCGCCATCTTCACCATGATAATAGTGTGTGTTTGTGGTTGTGAGGTTAAGTGGTTTTGAGTATAAGAGGTTGTGAAGTTGTGTGGATAAGATGTTAGTATATAAGAGCAGATCTTGGTGGGAAATTTTTGGCGCCAGTATTTTGGTGGGAAAGTTTTGGTGGGAAATTTTTGGTGGGAAGTGTTTTGTTGACAGATGGTGTGATATTATCTAGGGTTTCTTGTGTATAACATCTCGGCTCATTCGTTAAACATCTCGTGTACAACCATAACATCTCGGCTCATTCGTTAAACATCTCGTGTACAACCATAACATCTCGGCTCATTCGTTAAACATCTCGTGTACAACCATAACATCTCGGCTCATTCGTTAAACATCTCGTGTACAACCATAACATCTCGGCTCATTCGTTAAACATCTCGTGTACAACCATAACATCTCGGCTCATTCTTTAAACATCTCCTATACAACCATAACATCTCGGATCATTCGTTAAACATCTCGTGTACAACCATAACATCTCGGCTCATTCGTTAAACATCTCGTGTACAACCATAACATCTCGGAACATTCGTTAAACATCTCGTGTACAACCATAACATCTCGGCTCATTCTTTAAACATCTCGTGTACAACCGTAACATCTCGGCTCATTCGTTAAACATCTCGTGTATAACCATAACATCTCGGCTCATTCGTTAAACATCTCGTGTACAACCGTATCATCTCGGCTCATTCGTTAAACATCTCCTGTACAACCATAACATCTCGGCTCATTCGTTAAACATCTTGTGTACAACCATAACATCTCGGCTGATTCGTTAAACATCTCGTGTACAACCATAACATCTCGGCTCATTCGTTAAACATCTCGTGTACAACCATAACATCTCGGCTCATTCTTTAAACATTTCGTGTATAACCGTAACATCTCGGCTCATTCGTTAAACATCTCGTGTACAACCATAACATCTCGGCTCATTCGTTAAACATCTCGTGTACAACCGTATCATCTCGGCTCATTCGTTAAACATCTCGTGTACAACCATAACATCTCGACTCATTCGTTAAACATCTCGTGTACAACCATAACATCTCGGCTCATTCGTTAAACATCTCGTGTACAACCATAACATCTCGGCTCATTCTTTAAACATCTCGTGTATAACCGTAACATCTCGGCTCATTCGTTAAACATCTCATTATGTAATTTTTTTTAAAGTTTTAAATTAATTAAAGATAATTTACAAAATATTTAAAAATAATTTTAAATGATTTAAATTAAGTATAAATGATTTAATTTTATTAGGAAAAGTGATGTAAATAATTTTAAAAAGTTTTAAATTAATAAAATATGATTTAGAAAAATTTTAGTTAAATTTTAAAGAATTAATATTCATTTTAAAAGTTTTAAATTAATTAAGGATAATTTAGTAAATATTTAAAAAGAGTTTTTTTTTTTTTTTTTTTTTTTTTTTTTAAATTAAAATATTTTCAGCGGGGACATGTCCCCGTCGAAAGATTTCACCAAAAATTTAATATTCCCTCGTAGCATTTACTTTATCCCGCCAAATGATTTGGCGATAAATCACAACTTTTAGCGGGGACATGTCCCCGCCAAAAAGGCTGATTAAAATAATTATTTACCAAATGTAATCGCTAGAAACACACCTCAATTATTAACAGATCTAAGAACACTTAGGAAAAAAAAAAAAAAAAAAAAAAAAACTCACACATTCGCTTTCTTCTTCCTCTCATTTGACAGATCTACACCACCACCACTCAGCAACGCCGCTCACCACCACCACAACACCACCATCTCCACCATATTGCACCCACACTCGCACCACTGCACTGCACATCTCTTAATTTCTCCCCTCTCCCGTTTAATTCTTTCCTCCCCTCTCCCGTTTAATTCTTTCCTCCCCCTCATCTCCCGTTTATTTCTTCCTTTCTCCTACCGGTGAGTAATTTTTTTTTTTTTTTTTTAATTTACGTTATCTTTTTAATTTGTTATTTATTTTTAATTTTTTGTCATTTGTTAAGGGTTTAGGTTATTTGATAATGTGTTTTTTGATTTTTGTTATTTAAAAAAAAAAAAAAAATTGTTATTTTTTTCGTACAGTTTGCTGTCGAGAGCCGAGACCGAGCCAAGACCGAGCCGAGACCACAACCGTGAGCCGAGACCAAAAGGTATATATTATTATTTTTTTGTGTTTATTTCTTTAGCGAAGACATGTCGTCGTCAAAAGTTTTGAGTTATTAAATTGTGTTTGTGTGTTTGGCGAGGACACAAAAGACCAGCCGACTATTTACCGAGGTCGCCAGGACCATGTGCTTGCTGTCTAGACCATCTGAGACCAGCCGACGAAGCACCACAACAGCCTTGAAGTATGTTTTTTTGTTTGCATTTGTGTTTGGTTAATTACTCGTTAACAGCAGCCCGACTAGCATTTGCTAGTAGAAAATACCACTAGCAGACCCGACTAGTAGAAAATAATGTACTTAGCAGATCCCTGATCCATTCTAAAGTGTATATATAAATAATATCAGACGGATACGCGTGAATAAAGACAAACCAACCCTTTAAGAAAAAGGCTAACTTGCAAAAACTCACGTTTGTGATATGTGTGATACCAGGTAAGTGATTACCTGGGTCGTGTCCCAACGAGGTGTGAATGGACAATCGTTTGAGGTTTGGAATTAGAGTGACTGATGATTGGGATATGAAAGTTTTGTATTTTCTTTTAATTCTAATTTAATAATGAGAAACAAATTCTCAAAATAAAATTAAGATTAAAACAATTTATATATAAAAAATGCGAAACGGAAATTCTAAAAACGGGATTAAAAAGTGAAATCTATAAAAATAAATCCTACAAGTACCAAATTATTTTTCCTAAGTTATAAATGACAAAAGAAAATTTTAAAAAGATTTATATTTTTCTGAGTTTTATATTTTTTATTATGAATTAAAAACTAAACGTAAAAGAAAAATTAATTAAAAATACTAAACCTATTTAAAAAATTCTGAAACTTTTTCTAAAAATACTTTATACAATTAAAATCCTAGGAAAATTACTACCAAGATCCCAGCTTATTTGAATAAGCTGAAAATAAGCAAAATGGTTCGAATAGCTTAAAAGAGAAAAGTGGTATAAGAATTAAATGGTGCAAAGGTTAACTGGAAAAGACCCAAGGGCAAAGTGATAAGTTGTGTGTGTGGTGAGCTGGGTGGCCAGGGTTCGAATCCCAGCAATGGCCTTTTTGCTATTTATTTTATTTTTTGATTTTTCTTTTACAAACTTATTAATAAGCTAATGGTTAATAACTTTTGTGAAGGGACTATTTTTATAACTTACTAAATAAGCTGGAATTAAGCTATAGTTATCAACAGTTAAGGTTTTAAGTTTATAGAACTAGTTTTGAGTTAAATAAGCTATAAGCTTATATATAAGCTATAAGTTAATTAGAATAAGCTACTTGGGACTAAAGTAACTATAATTAAGCTAAGGATTCAAGAAAAAGCTATAAAAATAAGCTGATAAGCACAAATAAGCCAAAAACCACCTGAGGTTTGCTGATAACTTGTGGTGCAGGGCTATTTTGGGCTTTTTCAAGCCTATAATAAGCACGTATAAAAAAATTCTAAAAATTATGAAAAATATTGAAATAAGTAGATTAGCAACTGAATATTAATTTTGCAAAAGATTATCTAATTAAAATCTATAATAAGTAAATTAAAAATAAAAGAAAATCTTCAAAAATCTGAAAATCTGATTTGCAGGCCTATTACTAACTGATAATATTTTCAAGATTAATTTTAAGCTATAATAAGCTAGTTTCAGGGCTTAGGTCTATGAAACAGTAAAATTTAATAAGCTAGGAACTTATAAAAATGGAAATAAAGCACTGGGGATCAAAGATAAGCACTTAAAAGTGGATTAAAAAGTTATGCAGTCTGCTGATATGACTGTGTTATCAGTTAATGTAAAAAAATGGCATAAACTGTTGACATAAATAATGCCTAAAAACATTATCAATATTTATTCATATCTCTATGTTTTGATGATCACAAAATGTAAACTCATTGAAACATAAACTTATAAAATAAACAAGTACTTAGTTGTAAATATTCACTTCGACAACTAAAATCACTTAAGGTATGAATGAACTAATGCTTAATGCATTATATGATCAAAGGAACATTTTCTTAAACACTAGATTTTTTATAAAATGTCAAAAACATTTTATATCTTTTAGAAAAACATTTTTGGTAATAAATAAAAAGGTTTAATTCATTATAAATTTATGAATTCAAATTTTCAACCAAAATCAGTAAAAATGTTCCAGAAAAACCTTCCCACAAAAAGACAAAACTGGGCAACGGCTAGGGAGGGGCGGCCCCCTTAATTATACTAGGCGGCCCCCTTAAAATTAAGGGGACCGCCCCCCTATTTAAGGGGGCCGGCCATGCTCCAGTAGGTTCCAGCTGTCCAGTTTTTCTGCCTATAAATACCAGCCTTCCCCTGGATTTTTACTCACCCTTTTGCACTAAAACTTTCTGTTGTAGATCTCATTTCATATCTTCAAAAACCTTTGATCATGTAATCTTAAGCATTGGTTTCCAAGTGATCCAAGCTTCCACTATCCAAGTGCAAAAGAAGAATACTTCTATCAATCAAGACTAGAAGTATTACAACTTAGTATCATCTTGTTACTCAAGTTGTTTGTTTTGTATATTTTGTAAATCATTCATTCATTTGTGTAAAGTGTGTATATAAGTTGTAAACATAAGTGATTAGGCTAGAGTAGTGTGTAAGTAGTGAAGAAGGTGGATAAGTAGTTGTGGAGTAAAGAAGTAGTGTAGAAGCCTTGTAAAGTTGTGAAGTAGAGATGTCTTGAAGCCGTTGTGAAGCCATATCCTAGAAGTCGTGAAGCCGTAGCATAGAGGTTGTGTAGCGGTCGTGTTGAAGCTATGAAGTCCTAGTTGTGAAATCCTAGTGTTGAAGTCATGAAGCCGTAGCATAGAGGTTGTGTAGCGGTCGTGTTGAAGCCATGAAGTCCTAGTTGTGAAGTTCTAGTGTTGAAGTCGTGAAGCCGTAGCATAGAGGTTGTGTAGCGGTCGTGTTGAAGCCATGAAGTCCTAGTCGTGAAGTCCTAGTGTTGGAGTCGTGAAGCCGCAGCATAGAGGTTGTGTAGCAGTCGTGTTGAAGTCGTGAAGAAGTCGTGAAGCAGTCGTGAAGCCGTTGTGAAGTAGTCGTGAATAAGTTGTGAAGAAGTTGTGTTGTGAAGTTGTGAGATTGGTTCTAGCTACGATTAGAACTGGACATGTAAGCCAAAGTTGTGTACGATTTTCTCCGCCATAAGGGAGCTTATTGAAGTTGTGAAGAAAACTCTCGAGCTTGGTGCTCGGGGAGTGGAGTAGGGCAAGGAAGGTGTCCTTGTAGCCGAACCACTATAAATCCCTCGTGTCTCGGTTAGATCTTTCCATCTCTTACTTACATCTTTATTTATATCGTCATTACTTTTATAACATATAGGCATATATAACTGTTAGTAATAATTAGAAGTTGACTTCACATATAGATCAAATTGAAACTCCATTCAAGAAACCAAAACTTTTACAATCAATTTAAAAGAATACATATATAACTAATAATAAGGTTCAAGTTTTATTTTTCATACAAACTTGAATCTAAGTGTTTTAAAAATAAACAAAGGTTTTCATAATAAAATTAAAAAGACTTAAAACTATTCAACCCCCCTTCTAGTTTTCCACAATTGGTATCAAGAGCCACGTCAAACAAGATTTTTAAAATATACTGTATTTTAAAACTTGAATCGATCTATGGAATCCGAAAAATATTTAGAAGGGGAATTTATGCAAACACCACCGCTATTTGAAAACTATACTTTTCTTGAATGGAAAAATAAATTTGAAAATTATGTGAAATCAATTGATCTAGATCTTTGGCATGTCATTTCGATTGGTGATTTTCAACCAACAAAAACGGATTTTGAAAGTCAAACAAAAACGGATTTTGAAACTCAAAATGATTATTTAAAAACAAAGAATAATAAAAATAATGAAGCTAAAATAATTATTTACAAAACCTTGCCGAAAGTTTATTATGAAAGAATATCTTTCTGTAAAACGGCAAATGATATTTGGAAAAGTTCTATTAAACTTTCATCAAGAAAAATGTCAAGCCAAAGATGAGGATTTTGATCTTGTACATGAATTAGTCATCTTAGAAAATTTAATAGATAAACATTTAGATAAAATAGATACATGTGCTGCTAGTTCAAATGTTGTTAATGAAGGTGTTAACGACGAAGACTACATGAATCAACTCCAAAGTGAACTCAATCCAATATCATGGAGTGACACAGACGAAGGAGAAGATCACCATCCGGTATGTGACGAATACAAATTAGATAAAACTCCAAATAAGACTCACCTATCATTCACACGTCGATTATTATCTGAGACATTACAAAGAAAAGCTAGGACGTGAGGTAAGTTTTCTTTTTAAATTTCATAAGTAATTACTTCATGCATATAATCTTATTAATGCCTTAGGATACGCTTAGTCTGATAGGTTGCTTTGCCTCTACACTTTAGTTATATTCGTTCTGTGGCTTAATAAACTAGAAACCCTTTAGTTAGCCCCCCTAAGTATTAGTAAACCAAGCAAACTTCATATTTGGTACTCTTCAATAGGTAAATTTAGGAACTTAATTTCTTCTAAAAAGAGAATGACTACTGGAGAATCTATTGACTAGAAACTCAATTTGACCTAACGGTTGAATGGCTTCTATGTGAGAAGTTGGGTGTGTGTAACTCGTAAAAATGGTCGTGTTTAGCCTGAATTGAGCACCAATAGTAATAGTCTCATACTCATTCTCCAACTTGAATACATTATTCTTCCTAAATATACCTAACGATAGTTTACTGTTATGAACTTTGCTTTTCACTAGAGCTTTTCATTCTTAGATGTATGTCATCTTGCAAATATAAAATTTCTAGATGTTTACTTGCTCCTATGTGATTTGACTGCATGCCTTCGTAATTATTTGTTTAGTTGTTGAATGCATTGTCATTATAATAGCTTTTATTTTTCTCTAACTACTCTGATATGATGTATTTTTGTATTTAGTCATAATACATGCTTAAATGCCATAAGATATGTAGAAAGAGGTAGCATGTGACAATAGACTTAACCAATACCCTTGAGCATGAGATCTTTTATAAACCACTATTTTTAAACCTATAATTAATGGGACTTGTTTTTAAATTTGCAAAAACTTCACATTTTGAAAAAATGATTTTTCAAAAGATTATGACACATTTCTATTAAACATGTTTCACCATCCTACCTTTCTTCCAAACTTGTGTCCATAATTACGCGTTTATCAAAAACCAAAGATTGGAAAAATATGTTTTCTTTCCTCATAAAAACATTTTGAAATAAAGCCAAAACTATTTCATTAATATATCTTTCACATCTACATAAAAACCCACTTTCAAACATTGTTGAATAATGCCAAAAACATTTCTTTAAATCATGCATGGTGATCTCATATCTGTCATCTATATTTATGTATGTGACATTTATAAGTGAACTAAATTTGAAATTAACCATAATTTATTCACTAAGACCTCACTTGGTACAAGTCTAGAAGTCCATGCTATCACAACTCTACATTCCCATGCACATAGATATTCATTAGGATTATTTAACTTGCTTATTAATCTTCCTAAATATGATACTATGAATTACTTGGTGCTATGTAGTGTTTTCTTGTCTAACATATATATGTTACATGCTAAATGAGTTGTTTGCATGCTAGATAATAATGTCTAATGAATATGCTTAGCATACATAAGTTATTAAATCCTAAATTGCCTCAAAAGAAGTTGGACTTGCTTGAAACTAAACCCAAAAACACAACCCTTTCAACAATTTTCTACCAAAAACCCATTTCCAGTAACCTGGAAATCAACAGATGGGCGGCCCCCTTAATTCATTAGGCGGCCCCCTTAATATTTAAGGGGACCGGCCATCTGATGATCGAAGGTGCTGCTCCCTTTTTCTATTTTTTAGCCCATTTTATCCTATACTTCCCAAAATTCACAAACACATTTTGTCACAAACCACCCACCAAAATTTACCTTCCATAATCACATCATCACTACACCATAAATACCCAACTCCATCATAAATGCTCATCCATATCATCCATCCAAACATGTCATCATCTAACCACCCAAGATCCAAGCCTTCAAGAGTTGCTAAAATCTCAGTGAGGCCCATTTGGAGGAGGAAGCTTGACATTTGCCATAACCCAACAAATGATATTGTTCAAACTCAACCAACACCTCAACCTCATCCTAATGAACCCTTTCACACACATAACCAATCATTCGTATGTCCACATTTATTCACTCATAATTACCCAAGTTCACAAATGTCTCCACCACCAAGAGTGTCACCACCACTTCCACCAAATAACAACCACTCTCCATTATCATCACCTTCCACTCAACACTTGAAGTTCATTGAAGAACTCAAGGAAGCCCATGAGCTTAATGCTCTCCTTGCTTTGCACCTTGTTCAAAGCAACTTAGACCCATAACCATCCATCTCACCATCATTACCATCATCACCACATCACTTGAGTCAAATTGAGAAACATGTCAACAATTGTCCTTGTTGCATCTTTCTCCAAAATCAAACCATCGCCTTAAATGAGCGTCTCACTTGGATTGAGTATCTTCTCACTAGATCTAATCCAACACCACCACTTGAACAACATCAAAACCCTCATTCAACATGGTCAAGTCCAAGCTCTCCACCTCCAATTCCTCCATCAACACTCTCTCCAACATCCATACACCCAAACTTACAACCCCATTAATCCAACATTTTTACCCCCTCTTTACCATCATCCATCCAAAATAATTCAAGTTTTTCATGTCTCAAGCAAGTCAAATGGATCTCTTAGGCAATTTAAAATTTTCTACTTATTGTATGCTATAAGCAAAATATGTGTTGTATCAATAATTATGTTTTTAACATAATTATTTTCAACTAATGAATGCTTTATTTCTTGTCTTTAATATATGATTGTTATGCTTATTGCTTGTATACTCAATATCATGATATATATACATGCTTGATGATTAATAACATGCTTATTCCATAATATGTTTTAAATGTATGCATGCGTATTTAACATGTTTATGCCACTATTTAATCATTCTTGATGTACATGATTCAAATGAAGCTTGCTGCAAAAACACCCTAAAAATGACCCTTTTCTGGAAATTTTTCAAATTTGGTCGCCTGGGAAAACACCAGATGGGCGGCCCCCTTAATTCCCTAGGCGGTCCCCTTAATTTTAAGGGGGCCGGCCTACAATTAAGGGGACCGGCCATCTGGGCAGTAAAATTTACTGTTTTCCTTTGCATCTTGCGACCCCTTTTATCTAGCCCCAGCTACCATTTCTTTTAAAGGACGAACTGGTATTGGAATTTTACCACAAAACCTCCAAACCTTACCTAAATCAACCATCACCTCCATCAAACACCCATTTTCATTCACCATGCTATCACCAAAATCATCTCTAAGACACCAAAACTCCATCACCACCACCTCAATGTTCATCCCCAAGTGCACCAAATGCACCATCAAAAACACCCTCCACTCATGGCACATCATCTTCATCCATACCTTCCACTTCATCCATCAATAACTACATCAACTCACACCTATCATCACCACCATCAAGAGCATCAACTCCACCTCCTACTCAAGAACCTCCATTCACCCAACTTGTAATTTCCATATCACCAATAACACCTCTTGATGCTCATTTCTCATCATCACCAATACCACCACCATGTTTTCCCATTCCTTGGGCTTTACTTGAAGCCCATGGAGACAATTGCCTTTGTTGCATCCACAACCGAACCATCATCTTTGGTCTTAGAGATGAGATATACTACATGTTTTCATCCCTTGAACACATGCTTAACAACCAACCTCCACCACAACCTCCACCATTTTCACCCACTACACCACCACCACCTTTATTCTCACCAAATTAAGCATATGCAATGCTTAATCAAAATAATTTTTCAAACCATTCTGTGTGCAAGCCCCATGGAAGATCATGAAATCCTAGAATGATTATGTAGATTGCATTACTTACTAGCTAATGTAGAATTGAATAAAATCTTGGATGGTTGTGTATTGATACACAACATTTAATGAATGTCTTTATATGCATGCTTATTTTTGCAATATATATGCTTGTGCTTCTAATATTTTTCTTGCAAGTATTCCATATATCGATTCCTTGGTGCCCTCAAATGAGGGGGAGCACACATCAAGGGGGAGTTCTTGTTTCGACAAATTTTGTCTCTAAAACTTGTCGGCTCAACCTTTTTGATGCTACAAAAAGGGGGAGAAGTGAATATAAACTCACTAAATACTTGTCCAAAACTAACTTTTTTGATTTAATGAGTTTAGGTTTTGTAATCATCAAAAAAGGGGAGATTGTTGACATAAATAATGCCTAAAAACATTATCAATATTTATTCATATCTCTATGTTTTGATGATCACAAAATGTAAACTCATTAAAACATAAACTTATAAAATAAACAAGTACTTAGTTGTAAATATTCACTTCTACAACTAAAATCACTTAAGGTATGAATGAACTAATGCTTAATGCATTATATGATCAAAGGAACATTTTCTTAAACACTAGATTTTTTATAAAATGTCAAAAACATTTTATATCTTTTAGAAAAACATTTTTGGTAATAAATAAAAAGGTTTAATTCATTATAAATTTATGAATTCAAATTTTCAACCAAAATCAGTAAAAATGTTCCAGAAAAACCTTCCCCACAAAAAGACAAAACTGGGCAACGGCTAGGGAGGGGCGGCCCCCTTAAAATTAAGGGGACCGCCCCCTATTTAAGGGGGCCGGCCACGCTCCAGTAGGTTCCAGCTGTCCAGTTTTTCTGCCTATAAATACCAGCCTTCCCCTGGATTTTTACTCACCCTTTTGCACTAAAACTTTCTTTTGTAGATCTCATTTCATATCTTCAAAAACCTTTGATCATGTAATCTTAAGCATTGGTTTCCAAGTGATCCAAGCTTCCACTATCCAAGTGCAAAAGAAGAATACTTCTATCAATCAAGACTAGAAGTATTACAACTTAGTATCATCTTGTTACTCAAGTTGTTTGTTTTGTATATTTTGTAAATCATTCATTCATTTGTGTAAAGTGTGTATATAAGTTGTAAACATAAGTGATTAGGCTAGAGTAGTGTGTAAGTAGTGAAGAAGGTGGATAAGTAGTTGTGGAGTAAAGAAGTAGTGTAGAAGCCTTGTAAAGTTGTGAAGTAGAGATGTCTTGAAGCCGTTGTGAAGCCATAGCCTAGAAGTCGTGAAGCCGTAGCATAGAGGTTGTGTAGCGGTCGTGTTGAAGCTATGAAGTCCTAGTTGTGAAGTCTTAGTGTTGAAGTTGTGAAGCCGTAGCATAGAGGTTGTGTAGCGGTCGTGTTGTAGAAAAAGCTATAACAATAAGCTGATAAGCACAAATAAGCCAAAAACCACCTGAGGTTTGCTGAAACTTGTGGTGCAGGGCAATTTTGGGCTTTTTCAAGCCTATAATAAGCACTTATAAAAAAATTCTAAAAATTATGAAAAATATTGAAATAAGTAGATTAGCAACTGAATATTAATTTTCCAAAAGATTATCTAATTAAAATCTATAATAAGTAAATTAAAAATAAAAGAAAATCTTCAAAAATCTGAAAATCTGATTTGCAGGCCTATTACTAACTGATATGATTTTCAAGATTAATTTTAAGCTATAATAAGCTATGTTCAGGGCTTAGGTCTATGAAACAGTAAAATTTAATAAGCTAGGAACTTAGAAAAATGGAAATAAGGCACTGGGGATCAAAGATAAGCACTTAAAAGTGGATTAAAAAGTTATGCAGTCTGCTGATATGACTGTGTTATCAGTCAATGTAAAAAAATGGCATAAACCAAAATGAGACTTAACCAATTCTTTGTATATCAACTGAATGGATTCAAAGGAACTCAGAAAAGCCAAGGATAAGATCCTAATGAGCTTATAGCTTATAATGGCTTAATTGATCAGTTGAGTTTCTAGATTTTGCACAATCCACTCAAATCTATAAAAACTATTAAATTAACTCTAAATTACTTGAAAACAACTTATGTAGACTATTTTAAGCAAGATCAAAGCTGAGCTTATGGCAAATGTACAGTGGAACACCAAAATGACCCATTTTGACCCATAGAACCAAACAGCCCTTTTACTAGGCTGTTTTTGGATTTTCAAGTACAACAGGCAATTTTAAGGTAGGATTTGGATTTAAAGATGACCACTAAGTATAATAAGCACTAACAAGTGACTTTGACTGAAAATTAAGCACTATAATAAGCTAAGTCTTTATTGGACTATTTTTGGCTTTTATGATAATTTTGAGCAAAATGAAGCAAAGGTTTATTAAATACTGATAAGACTAATAAAATATAATTATAGACTACTAATAAGCAGAAAACTTATAAAATAAGCTATAATTAAGCTATGTAATAGTAATTTAAGAAATAATGCAAAAATTGGAAAATTGCTTACAACTTTGTTGGTCTATAAAACAGTGGAACTAGATCAGAAACAACCCTAGCTTGTTAACAACAAGCTAGAAACCCCATTAAGCTTTCCTTAATAGCTTATTTCACCAGAACTGCTTATCTTGAGCTTCTTTGACTTTTTGTTGACTTTTTGGAATTTTCACAATTTAGAACTGATAGTAACTAATATAAGCTTACAAAAGCTATGAGAAGCTTATATAAGCTTATAGCAAGGGTATTTAGGCTTTGTGGTGATAACTTAACAGAACATTATATTAATTCGAATGAACAAAAACTTGAAATCTTATTATAACTGAAATTTAGTACAAGGGTGCTTGAAATTAGAACAATATGACTGAATAAGACTTGAATTAACAACTGATAATTTAAAATTACAAATTATAATGACTGAGTAATAAAAAACGATTACTGATATTAAACTACTTGCCATTATAGGCTACAAAGTGTTCTATTTATACTAAAACTGAGGTGGGATGTGTCTCATCTTCTACTCTGATCATTTCTGCACCATTGGATAAGCTTGAATCAATCTCAGCCCTTGAAAACCTATTTTGGCGCCAAAATGGAGATAGTGGAAAAATTCCACTTGGTCTAGTAACTTGTGTTGGGGAAGAAGCATTAAATGCTTTTGGCTTGTTAGGTGGAGTGGGATAGGAGGAGGGGGTGGGTGTGTCAGGGATAAGGCGGTGGCTATGGTGGTTTTGGTTTGGCGGTAAATGGTATAGAAGAAGAAGGTTTGACCGAAGTCAAACCCTTTTGGTTAACTCAGGGAAAGGTCGGGTTATTTGTTTAATGGATTGGGCTTGGGAAATTGTTGTGGGCTGGGTTAAGGATTTAATGTGGGTTGGGTTATGTTTAGTTTAGCAGCTGGGTTTAGTAGTTTAGGATTAGATTTGGATTTTAGTTAAACTTTGAGGACCAATGTTGTACAATTCTGAAAATCCAAGGACTAATCATGCCAATTCAGAAAATTATTTCTAGGGACCATTTGTGTCATTTTGGTATTTTGGGGGTTGACTTGACTTTGTCTTTGACTTTTGTCTTCACTTGATCAATTGTTGTCGAGTCGATCCAAAAATATTCATTTTTGTTCCGTTTTCAATCCTTCAGTACCTGAAACACATAAAACACAAACCAAGGATATCTGCAATATATATTGGGTGTTTTAGGTCATTTTAGTGTCTATTATGGGTATAAAATGATGAGTATTTACACACTCATCAATCCCCCACACTAAGCTATTGCTAGTCCCTAGCAATCCGATCATATGAAGTAATGAAAAGATCAAAAGAATACCAAGCATACCCCGTTTTGATTTTTTATACAATGCACGAAATTTAAACTTAGAACAAAATATATAACATGCTTGATTTCCAAAAATGGTATCACGGAACAGGATTCACACAAACTGGGTGTCTCCAGGGAATTAAAATCGTCATCATCTTTTTTATACTCCCAACTAAGCTTAAACTCAATGCGCAAATGCTTTTGTAAAAATGCTAACACTACTTATATCAATAATCTATGTAAGCCGAAACTTAACTTTTCACTCCCGCATATATTCAAGTTTAGGTGACTGTGCTCATTTTTAAAATTTTGACCGTAAAAATCGACATTTATTATGGTTGTTATTTGTTTAAGTCAAATACTAATTTACCGGGAACCTAGAAAATCTAAGGATCGAAAAGGGCCTTTTCCATGTAGCGGCTTTCTTCTCGGCACATCCCAAACCAGTTGGTTTTAGGTGACCAGGCTTTTGACACCTTACAGAGAATAGTACCGGAATCAGCGGAATTTCGATTTCAAAGATTTAAGATATTCCCACTAAGCTAGTATTAAAATACTTAAATAGATAACAACAAACGATCATTTAGAGATTAGAGACTCAAAGATGAGATCACTCCATGTAACGGCTTACTTCTCGGCACATCCCAAACCAGTTGGTTTTAGGTGACCAGGCTTTTGACACCTCACAGAGAATAACACCGGAGCTTTCGGGATCTTTGAAATCAACAATCTACTAAATTACCGTTTAACCTTTATACAAAATTGACGAATCCAAGTTCAAGTTCCGATTTAAATTTAAGAGAAAGCAATTTTCCTACATTTATTCATATAAACAACATATACATCTTTTATTTTTGCAACATCAAAACTTATTGCATTTTGCAATATCATTCCATTTTCTTATTTTTCTTTTTCATTTTTTCATTTTTTTCATCATCATTTTTTTTTAAAAATATATATTTACATATATGCTTTCCCAAAAATTAAAATAAGAAGTTGAACTCGGGCTCTATATCAAAATTGTATAAAAATTCGTTTTGCATAACAACATGATTTTAACGTTCAAACGTTTGAAAACAGCACGCATTTAATCAGATTAGTTATCTTCTGGGAGGAAAAGCCATAGATTACTTATATAAGCTCTTAAAGAGAACCAACTACTCTACGCTTAGCATTTTCATTTGCACAAATCGTAAAACCTTAGTCTAATTGTTAAGGAAGCAGCCAGATCAATACTCTGGCAGAGTCGGGATTCCCTTTGTTCTAACCTAATCAAGACTAAACACTTCTTTTTTATTGCAATTTCTTATCTAAAAACGAAAAAAAATTTAAAATTTTGGCCAAAACGGGGGTACTAGGGCACTAGAAGGTACAAATGTGACAAAATTCGAGAAAATTCCCCCCCCCACACTTAGAATTGAATATTGCCCTCAATATTCAAAGTACCGGTTATTATGCCGACACATTGAACGTAAAAAGGTAATACTAATAGCCAAGTGTGTGAAAGAAATCTCTATTTTCACAAAAAGGATTACAAAGATATCCCTAGATAATCGTTAGTAAAAGGATAGGATATTGGGCGGCTGGATTGAAAACAGGCGCGGCAATCATCACAATCCAAGGGAAACCTGAAAATCAGAGCAAACAACACAAAAGAGCACAGCACAGTGGGATTCCCCCACACTTAGTGTTAGAAATAAGAGAGAAGACAGAAACATGGGTGGTTACCCATGCAATGCTAATGTTTTTGTTAACCGAGTCACTAGCTTGACTCGACCCCGAATTCATTGGTTCATGGGGGAGCAAATGGAAGAAACCATCTCCATCGGACTTTCATTCAATGTGTTTAGATAAACATTTGAACATAAGAAAGTTCCACACCGATGAGATACCCACGGTATTTTAATAGTAGAAACTATAAGGGATTATACCGGGGTCAAAGATAGTGTCCTCATTCCCATAGGAGAAAAGGGAAAGAGAAATCACACCATATGTGATGAAGAGAAAAAATATCATGATGATTATCAGGAAGAACTCTTCATCATCAGAAGCAAATTTGTCTTCAACGGGAGGGAGGGTCGGGATGATTTTATCAATAAGCACATTCTTATGATTACGTACACCTCCCCCCACACTAGAATCATCCTCAGGATCAAAATAGAAATGATCATATTCCGGAGGAGATATAATATGAGAGAGTTCACTGGAGAATTCCTCATGATAAAGATCATTCATATCAAAATGAAATGCATCATACTCGGGAAGAGAGATCTGAGAATGAGAAGTGGTACTGCCACTTCCTACTTCTTCCGAATGATCGATATCAAAGCAAAAGGCTTCATAAGCCGGGAGAGAAAAATCAGAATGAGGAGTGGGATTGCCACTACTTTCTTCTTTGTCATCAAAGATAAAACTCTCATATTCGGGAACAAAATCCTCGAGCTTGAGCTCCGGAGGATCTAACGGCTTATTTTTAACAACAACATCCTTCGGGGGGAAGGAAAATAATGGTTCATCAAACACCATTTTTTCTAACAAAGGAGCATCTCCCCCCGGATCACAATCAGGCTCAACAATTTCCAGCGAAATTGGAGCATCAAACAAGAAAACCTCGAGCTCTTCCATAGAGATATCACTTCCCTCAAGCGGAGGAGAAGGATGGGAAGAGTCGGAAATGACTGGTGCATAATAAGGAGTGGGATTTTTAGAAGTTTCATCCACAGAATCAATAATTTCAACACAATAAACCGATTCCGGAGGTGGGACAAGTGGTGTGCTCTTAGAGCTAGCAATTTTCACCACTTCCGATGTGATCTCCGATTCTTGTTCATCATAGTAAAAAACACTCTTAACTTCTGTAGCACAACTTTCAAACCATTTGCTTGAACCAGGAGTAATTTTCATCGCTTTGAGCTCAGCACGTTTTTGTGAAAGACTCTTAACCGTGAATCTTGAAAGTATCGAATCACTTCTTTTGGAAGCAATTATGGTATCAGATTTTTGATCAACCATAGTAACGTTGCCTTTGGTGGTTAGAGGTTTAGAGTCTTGATTAATGTTAAACGTGACTTCTTCATTATCAACCCGAATGGTTAATTCTTTGGCATATACATCAATGTTAGCACGACTCGTTCTTAAAAAGGTTCTCCCCAGTATGAGTGGAACTCGAGGATCGGCATCAAAGTCTACCACAACGAAATCAGTAGGAAAATGGAACTTTCCTACTTTCACAACGACATCCTCGGCTATTCCAAGTGGACGTTTTATAGTACGGTCCGCTAGCTCGAGTGTCATGCAAGTAGATGTAAGCTTTGGAAGAGATAATTTCTCCCATACTGAGAGTGGCATAAGGTTAATGCTTGCGCCAAGATCGGCCAAGGCTGAGCACTGAACCATCCCCAAGAAATCACATGGGATTAAAAACTTGCCGGGGTCTCCGAGCTTTTCGGGAAGCTTTTTGAGGAGAACCGCTGAGCACTATTCGTTTAGTGGGGTCTTTGCCATCTCAGACAACTTATCCTTGTTGCTTAGCAAACTTTTGAGTGTAGATGCAAATTTGGGCATGAGAATGAGAGCATCTGCGAAGCTTATGTCAAAGTGTAAATCACTGAAGATTTTAAAGAATTTCTCCATCTGTTGATTCGTTTAGTCTTTAAGTTTCTGATCATTAAGCCTCGAAGGATATAAAATTGGAGGCTTAGGATTGGTCTTCGGAACATCGGGTTCCGGAATTTGAATTTGGACATCTGGAGGTTGGACATGTGCGGTACTTTATGGGCTTGAGAAATGCACCTTGTCCGTTGTCACCTCGGTATCTCGATTCACTTCCCCCGGTGGAGGGGGCATAGGAGTCGAGGGTCCATTATGCGTCTTACCACTACGAGTGGTGACGGCTTTCAACTCAGCATTAGGATTAGGAATGGTATTGCTCGGAAGTCGTCCGGAAGATGAAGAAGACTGGTTCATGTTCATATTCATGAAACTGCCCATCATATTCTTCAACTCATTTGTTTGACGAGACATCGTAGTATCAATTTCCTTTCTCAACTCGACTTTCATATTATTGATTTGAGTCTGCATTGAACGCATGCTGGACTCAGTAATTTTCATGAAATCATTAGTCAAAGGAGCTTGATGAGGTTGTTGATAAACGTGTTGATTCGGAGCTTGATAAGGCTGGTTGAAATTGTTACGGTTTTGGTTGAAATTCTGAGAATTGTTGAAATTTTGTCCTTGATTTTGAACAAAGCGATTTTGATTATTTTGATTTGGCACGGGTGGAAAACCAGGTGGTACCATAGCATTTGGTGCTCGGTAATGAGTTTCAGCATGCGGTCGGTTTTGATTGTAGTTTACTGCAGCTACGGAAGCTTGGTAAACAGAAGCATCGGTTGCTTGACAATCGTAATACGCATGCGGGCCACCACAAGTTTCACACACTTTGTTTATGGCTTTGATTTGTTCTGGTTTATGAATTTCACTCTTAATTTCTTTCACTTCCTTCATCATGCAACGAATTATGTCCGTTAGAGCGGCTAACTCTGATGAGTTACCGGATGAAGAAGCAGGAGTGATAGGAACATTTACTTTGTTTCGAGAAATAGGAACTTTTGATTTATTCTCGCGAATTTCAAGCACATCTTTAGGTCGACGATTTGATGAAGCGAAAAGTGTACCGCTTTTAGGGGGTCATTTAAGCCCTAAATCGTATTTATTTGATCAAATATTGCCCTAAATCGTTCCTTTTGTCATTTTAGGTACTTTGGAGAAGAAATCTGAAAAAGGAAGCATTTTGGACGTTTTTGGAGCATAAAAGCGAAGAAAACGACAAAGTCTCAAAAATCTGCTGGAAAGTACCTGTGACGGCGTCAAGCCCCAATGTGACGCCGTCAACCCTTGATAAGCCAGAGAGGATTTTGGAGGATTAAAGGGGGACGGCGTCAAGAAGGTCGTCAAGCCTTGATAAGCCAGAGAGGATTTTGGAAGATTAAAGGGGACGGCGTCAAGAAGGCCATCAAGAAACCCTAACCGCGGCGAGGTGACAGCGTCACGACCCAAAGGGTGACGCCGTCAGATCTGTTTTCCTATATATACTTTCATAATTTTTAGTCATTAGTGTGCAACTTTGTGAGGAGAAACCCTAGACGATTTTTCTGCCATTTTTAAGGGTTTTATACCCTTGGATCTCCCATGTTCAATTGAAGATAAGTAATCAATTAATCATTCAATATGTCTATGTGTTGTTTGATTATATCTTGTTCTTGTCTTTTATTTAACATGCTAGGCTAGATTTATCTTGTGTTTGCTTAGATCTAATGAAACCTAGCTATTGATTATTGGTTGTTGGTGTGTTATTAATTGTATTGGATGATTGTTTATCGATGTTAGGCTTAAGAAAACTGGCTAACCTCCTATACGGTAACTTGCTTGAACGTCTTAAGAAACATGAACCAATGCGTACTAAGGTTTTTATGGTTGTATTTAATGCATGAGCGAATTCTAGTGATCCCATGTTAGGAGCTTCTTAGCCGGCTCGACATAAGAGTGAAGTAGGAGCTTATAGAGTTGGGAAAGTACGTACGCCACCCCACGATTGGTATTAAGGAATACACCCGTCATCCACGCAATTAATACACACTAATCAACCGGTAAAAGATAGTTAGGGAGTAAGAAAATCTAAGTAAACACATTTCTCTCCATATAAGTTCCACAACCTTTTTATTTTCAGTCATTTTATTTTATTTGCATTTGTAGTTATTTGGGTTAGTTGACTAGCAACTAATTCTGCCCACTCCTTCAAACCCGAGATTTTACTTGCTTTCATAAAAATATAAAAATACAAAAAGAATCTTCCCTCACCCTTAGACCTATTAGAGTAGTTTTTCAATCCTAACGACACTATTCCCCTAGAGAACGATCAATCCCCCGGTACTTGCCACTTCACTATACTACATCGGTCAGGTACACTGCCTGGTGGGGATTGCAAGCCTCTTGAGATCCCTCGAGAGGTAAAACCTGTTGTAAGGTCGCAAAACCACGCATCAAGTTTTTGGCGCCGTTGCCGGGGAATAGTTATTTTTTAGGTTGAATTTTTATTTTATTAGGTCTACTCACTAGATTCCTTTCTAGTGAGATTTTTATTTTATTTTTCTAGGTTTTCTTTAGTCTATCTTTTTTCTTCATTTCTTTGTTTGTAACCATTACCATCCGACATCATTGAAGGTGGTAATATCCTCGATCCCAACAACCCACCACCACAACAACACCCTCCTCCTAGAGCCCGTACCTTAGGAGACTACTCTCGTCCTAGCCACCATGGCTATCGAAACACCATTAGCTCACTCAAGGAGCCAATGTCACTCCCTTGCGATCCGACACCATCCGGTTGGTGCAAAGCGGATACGCATTCCATGGACTTCGTTCCGAAGATCCTAATCAACATCTCAAGGACTTTCTCAAAATCGTTGATTCTATAGACCTTGATGTTGCCACTCGAGAGACGACCCGACTGCGTCTCTTTCAATTCTCTTTGCGGGACCAAGCTAGTCATTGGCTAGAGCGTCTACCCGTAGGATCCATCACCTCTTGGGATGATCTCACCACTCGTTTTCTCGCTCAGTTTTTCCCACCAGGAAGAACTACCAAGTTAAGGAAGGATATCTTGATGTTCGAACAATGTCGAGGCGAAACCCTATATGGGGCATGGATTCGATTCAAGGACTTACTCCAAAAAGTCCCTCATCATGGCATAGATCTCTGGCTTCAAATTCAAATCTTCTATGACCATGTTGACTACCACACCAAGCCTGCCATCGATCGAGCCGCCGGAGGCAGATTGCGTGACAGAAGCGCCGAGGAATCATGGGAAATCATTGATGAGCTTGCATCCGACGATGATGAATTGTGGCAAGTTTCCCACGACGTACGCTCGGCGGTCAAGACATATTCATCGCCCGATAAAGCCAGTCAAATCACCGAGGAAAGCGTTAGTGAACTTGAGAAGAGTGTTGCATATCTTATGGAAAAGCAAAAGAGACCCTTAAGTCCACAAAAAGCAACAGTTAACTCGGTCTCAAGCATTAAGCAAATACCATTGTCCGAATCACCCCGGAGGGAAAATACTAAACCCTTCCATAAGCACGCTCAACCCAACTCACCACCTCAGGAACTTAGTCCAACATTCGAAGCTCGAATAAGAGAATACATGTCAAAACACTCCGAACGGTTGGCAAAATTTGAGGAAGCTATCTACAAACAAAAGGAGGAGATGGAAGAGAAGATGGCTGAGATGATGGGCCTTTTGAAAGAATACACAAAAACAAAAGCTCCTGAAAATGTGTTAGTGCGAAAAGACGTTGAAGTTCCCAACACTAAATGTGTTAATGCCATCTCCGTCGTCAAAGGAGGCGTAAATGAAGAAAGAGGGAAGTTGATAACTATGAAAGTTAACAAGATTGATCTCATCCCACTTAATGACGGAAACACCAATGCATGTGTAACACCCCAACCCGGCAAGGGTAGAAGTGTCACGTAAATGGTGACATATCAAAGGCAAGCATAACATACGACTTACATAATACAAATGGTTTACAATGTTACAAGGGAAAATATGCCAAATCTACGTAGTCATACATAAATGAATACTAAAACTAAGGTATCGCCTTCATAAGCTAATCTCTCATCCCAAAGCAAACCCAAGCTCCTGGCTTCCTACTAAAACCTGCCGCAGGAAAAGAAATGCGGCTGAGCTTAAAAAAGCCCAGTGAACAGATATATAATAAACGGAAACAAAATCAAATGGAAATGAACAGACATATCATAATGAATGAGATATAGGAAAAGGAAATAAAGAGTAAGGTTTAGGACAGTAATCCACCACGAGCCCATATCATAACATATCATATCATATCATATCATAATCATGTAGAGGGGATGCCTCTCAATAAACAGATAATATGAGGGGTGTCCTCATGTACCAGTTGGAGTGATCAGCTCCCATATTTTGTGAAAGAAGTGGATTGCACCCATCCTCAGTCACCATATCATATCATAACATAACAGAAACAGAACATATCTAGGATGCATCCATTCGCCCCCCAGAACAAATCATATTGGCCATAACAGATATAATATAAAGCGCGCATAACAGAATCAGAATGGGGACGGTGTAACCAAATCACTAGGGCTACACACTAGTCATGCCAGTGGTGCATCACAGACACGGCCATGTTACCTTCATGGCTAGGGAACATATTTTGGCTCGGGTATCAAACTGGGGTCAAGGTTAAAGGTTCAAATATCAAAGGTTCATAGCAAAGGGTTCATATCAAAGCAAAGGTTCATATGGTCAAAATCAAAGTCCAATTATCAAGGTTCATATCAAAGGTTCAGATGCCAAAGGTTCATGTCCAAAATCAAATCATACTAAGAGAACGAAGGCTCCTTATAAAAAAGGGCAGAATATCTGTACCTTAACCGCCAACGAAACATAACATAAGGATAAGAATTACTCCTCCTTCGGCGAATCTACACGAATCAATGATCGGCTTATTATTAATAACTTATTCAAATCAGAGTTCTCATTTTAGTCGGCTTTCCATTTTTAGTAACTTTCTATTTTTAGCAGGTTTCCATATATAGTAAGTTTCCATTTTTAGAAAGTTTCCATCTTTAGTAAGATTGAGGTATCATAGTTAAATTAACTCATTCTCATACTTAAGTTATCCAGAATTACACATTTAGTCCTTTAGTTTACACAATTTGCAATTTACACCCTTTATATTATTAAGTTACACTTTAAACCTTATAATATCAACAATTACACAATAAACCTTTGGTTTACTAAATTTACACAATTAGTCCTTAATTTTCATGTGTTATACGAAATTCCCTTCACTTATCCATAATTTACACAATAGGTCCCTCAAAATAATTAGTTTACATATTTAACCTTCAATTTACATTTTCAATCCTTTAATATTAATAACTATATATTAGGCCATTAAATCCTCAAAGTTACACAATATACCCTTAACATGATCAAATATACGAAATCACCTTAACTTTCCAGAAATTACATTTTTAGCCCCTCTACTTATTTAATTTATAAACCGAATTACATATTATCTAATTAATCATTTTAATCCTTTTAAATACAAAAGTTACACATGACACCTTCAAGTTACATTTTATACGAATTGTACCCAGTCTAATTGATGTTCTAAAAATAACCCTCGAGTTTTAAATGTTACGAAACACACCCTTAACCTTTTAAAACCAAATCGTTAATTAACAAAACAATTCAAAACCCTAATATAAATCTCCAATCATTACCCCATGATTACTAACAACCTTAAACAATCATTAATGACCAGATTTCATGTCATAAACCCTAATTTGATCGGTTTATAAATTTTGCCCACGATTTCCTTTTATTTATCAAAACCCGATATAACAAATAATTCCAAAAACCACGAATTAAGCTTCAACGATTTGAAATCTTATTTTTTTGATGTTATATGATGTATATAGAAGCCACGAAAATTATACAAAAGGTCCATAAAAATCGCATCTATTTTATGTCGAGTTTTTATGTTTTTAGGGTTTCGATTACAATAATTATCATACAATTTATATATGTTGCATGGCTTGATTTTCTCATTTTATATACGTTATATAGGACCAGTAGAAGCTTAGAAAAATACCAGAATAATTATAGAACGAACGGATGGACGATTGTGAATTTGTGTTACACGGTTTCTTCTTATCGACACCAATAAATCACCACGCCCAAAAACGCGACCAAACCACCTTGGAAATATTTTTCACAGAGTATACATCATCTGAGGATCATGATAAAAATGGAAAACAGATTTTATAGAGGTCGTATGAATTATGGGTTAATTACCTTACGTTTTTAACTAGCGACTAGGATTAAATTGCCACGATCTAACCAAGCAGCCTACAGCCTCAAACGTATTTTTCTAGCCTTCCCTTGATGCTAAAGATCACCAGAAAAATGTACTCCAAGCTTTAGAAAATCGGATGAATGAATTATGAATTTGTGTGTGTGATTAGTTTCAATCGGCTAGGGTTTAATAAAAGAGAAGGAATGTTTGCTAAATAATTATGGGAAAACCGAGTCAAATGGGGAGGATTGGACCAGAATTTTCGGTATTTTGGTTGGCACATTTATTTGATTTGATATCTTCCATTTTGCACCATGTTTCCTTATTTAAAATAATCATAATAACAATTATAATTCTATTCGGTTCAATGAGGGTATTTTGGTAATTTTTGTAACTTGTAAAATTGTTAAATGGAGTTGTCAAAATTATTTGGTATCATAACTTGTCTATTTCCAGAAGTTCGGTATTGATTTGGTACTTTAATAACTTTTTATTTAGTTTTTAATATCATAGGGGCATTTTTGTCTTTTTACACGTTTTCAGATTTTAGGGTTTTACAACTTCTTCCCCTCTAAAAAAAATTTTCTTCCTCGAAAATGGAAGTGAGATGAAACGGAAAGCATAACGGATCGCGAACGGAAGATGTAAAAGACTTGTTTCTCATGACTCTTCGTTGTCGATCTAAGATAACTTCGGGTTTCTCAGAAAGACATACTATACTGAATTTCAGATTGCAAAGATCATATCCAACATGACAAATGATTATCGCGTTCCCTCGGAAGAGATACAAAGAATACATAGGATTTTGACGGATATGCCGTCCATAGAATTTGATTAAGCAAATCACCTGAGATCGTACTGAACATAGATTGTTGGTGACATCAAATGGCAGAAAACTTCACAGCAGATCTTATGATTCTTGTCAGAAGTATATGGATCAACAAATGCGTGTCAAGAATCGAATGTATCAGATCGTATAACGGCGAACAGATTAAGCGTATAGGTGGAATGAACCTAAATCTTACAGATGCAAAATTCTCACATCTCCTATCAACATTATAAGGTTTCTAAAGTACTCCTCGAAATATCCTATGAACACAATAAGGGTACATCATATGACGTAAGTATTATCACGTTAGCTACTCGTCATAATACCAGCATCATATGAGTATACCATCATGATGGTCATACTTTATCTCAAGTCGCGAACAGAACTACTTATCTTAACCACCTATCAATCTTTCTACCTCCTAAGGTTGGTCCAAAACAAACATCACTACGGATTCTAAATCGGAGGAATTTGAACGTACAAATAGCGTAACGGAATGTGTACACCTCAAAGTGAACTCGTCGTCGAAACGTTAGGTCTTCCACAATTCATCATCCTTCTCATAACGAAACCATCATCCAAACAAATGCATAACGAACACAGAACGGAATTTCTAATAGGGTAAGGCTCATTCAAAAGATCCTATCGAAAGGTAACGGAAACTTAAGTGGTCTAAGAGGAAATGAATTACGTCTTCAATATCTTCATCCTTTACAAAAATCAAATCTTCCAAATCCAAACGTTTACTACAAAATGATCTCGAATCTTTTCAAATTCCAAGTAGTCGTTCTCTTGTCTAATCATACGATCATAGGGTGAAAAGGAAATCATAAACTTGAGTCTGGTTCCTCAAGTCTTCGACACTTCTTCTGGACACTTCGGTGTGGTAGCGTGAATCTCTGACGTGAACACCTTGCATTCCTCCATTTGCGAGTCTGCTTCAGCTCTCAATTCATCTTAGTACAACTAAAATGACTAGAGAAACAAGGTTGCGTGTCTCCTACAGGTCTTCTAGCATGATTCAAAATTCACCAACTCAAACTGCTGTGGACTTCCTGGTTTATGTGTTGAAAGCTCATCTTCTACGGTCTGGTCGTCTTGATGCCCAACTGAAATCTCCACGTGCTGCTTGAGGTATAATCGAGTCTCATCTCAGTCTGTCTTCTCCTCACATGCTTCTCTCTTGGTAACGCCTGTCACGAACCTCTTATGCACATCTTCTACAAGGTTTCTAACTCTGACAATGGTCTTCAGTCTTGGTCCTTTTTGTGGAAGCTCTTTAGTCATCGGATACCTGGTGGTGTTGTCTGCTACAATCTCTGATCGTCAAGTAAATCTATTCTTTTAGAACAAAGGGTCGGTTCACTTCATCCTAAAAATGGTCAACGTGTTCCTCGTTCGTCTCTGAGCACCAACATACTGTCATACTATGACAATTGTCCGAATACTTGCGAAAACATGAATCTTCTAGCCAATACAATTGACATCATTCAAAACTCATAGTGGTCACACGGGTACTAAAGCAACTTCAGGAAATCTTCTTAGGGAAAAACTTCATATCACAAATCTTTCTCTTCACAAATCAAATTGTAATGCTTCGCGGAACTTAATCTCAACTAATCAACTTCCTTCTCAGATGTTCTTGTGGTTGCTTCTTCCGTCTTTCAAACTCAAATGAGGTCGTCTGCTACGGAGTTTCAAAAATAGAACAAATCAAATATTGATACGCGGAAATGGAATAATGATTACGGTTACATTCACGATGGTCGGTGTGCCGCCGCACACTTCTCTCTTTCTTCTTCATAAACCAACAGGAGCATTCAAGAGATCACTGAAGTGAACAAACTCATATCCCATCAGTTCCTACAATCTCTTAACTTCTTAAGTATCGTGGTTTCGCCAAATTCAGATTAGTTCAATGCAAACTTTACTTCCCAAACGGATCTCAAAAGGTTCATCAGAAACACCAGAAATTCGTACAACAAACTTTCAAGTGCCGGAGCTTTCCAAGAGTGGATACTAACAGGCGTTAGGAGAAAAATTGGAAATCAAGAGATCGGAGTATGTGCTTCATAGCAACGATAATCTTAACAGATTCAAATGATTGAGAATATCATAACAAAATATGGTGAAGCAGATTGCTAAAGGTCGCATTTCAAATATTGTAGTCCATGATAGCTTTACAAAACCACCAATCCATAATCAAGAGACCTCAAAGTCAAATACATCCAAAGGGAAACGGATTCTCAGAGCGAATGTGGTTGTCAAATCGTACGGATAGTTCGCATATCAAAATTAGGTACATGGTTCATCAAAGTGTGGGATGGGAGAGTATTAGAATATATCAAGGTCAAATATATCAAATTGAAGGTTAGAATCGTGAACAGTTCAAAGGATTGGAATCTTGTTTAGCTTATAACATAGGAATGATAGGGTGTGCACCGATAGTAATGCGAACATCGTTTAACTGTCAGAGTTGAGATGTATGGAATATCAGTTATTAGCATCAGCATGCTTAGATAACAATTCCGTACTGGACAAATATCAACATCAAATCCTTCTAAAGGAAATTGGTTAACATACAACGTTCATCATTCAAATGACGGAAGGTAAGACTTCCTCGTCTTCTGCGACAATGTTCTTATAAGGCATGACTAAAGGCAAAGGCAAGATTCAGAGTGATGCGGAAGCAAATACTACTCACATGGATGTCCTAGACTACCCATTCCTCACCGGTTATGACTTATGTTCCTATGGGAAAATCCTACGTAACATCTCAAAGGTTATCCTACGAGCGCCTACAGTGGAAACTTAGGGGTCCTAACTTACACAGGCCAAGGGTAGAAGTACTACAAGTCGTAAACCTGTCTCTGATACCATAATTGTAACACCCCAACCCGGCAAGGGAAGAAGTGTCATGTAAATGGTGACATATCAAAGGCAAGCATAACATACGACTTACATAATACAAATGGTTTACAATGTTACAAGGGAAAATATACCAAATCTACGTAGTCATACATAAATGAATACTAAAACTAAGGTATCGCCTTCATAAGCTAATCTCTCAACCCAAAGCAAACCCAAGCTCCTGGCTTTCTACTAAAACCTGCCGCAGGAAAAGAAATGCGGCTGAGCTTAAAAAAGCCCAGTGAACAGATATATAATAAACGGAAACAAAATCAAATGGAAATGAACAGACATATCATAATGAATGAGATATAGGAAAAGGAAATAAAGAGTAAGGTTTAGGACAGTAATCCACCACGAGCCCATATCATAACACATCATATCATATCATATCATAATCATGTAGAGTGGATGCCTCTCAATAAACAGATAATATGAGGGGTGTCCTCATGTACCAGTTGGAGTGCTCAGCTCCCATATTTTGTGAAAGAAGTAGATTGCACCCATCCTCAGTCACCATATCATATCATAACATAACAGAAACAGAACATATCTAGGATGCATCCATTCGCCCCCCAGAACAAATCATATTGGCCATAACAGATATAATATAAAGCGCGCATAACAGAATCAGAATGGGGACGGTGTAACCAAATCACTAGGGCTACACACTAGTCATGCCAGTGGTGCATCACAGACACGGCCATGTTACCTTCATGGCTAGGGAACATATTTTGGCTCGGGTATTAAACTGGGGTCAAGGTTAAAGGTTCAAATATCAAAGGTTCATAGCAAAGGGTTCATATCAAAGCAAAGGTTCAAATGGTCAAAATCAAAGTCTAATTATCAAGGTTCATATCAAAGGTTCAGATGCCAAAGGTTCATGTCCAAAATCAAATCATACTAAGAGAACGAAGGCTCCTTATAAAAAAGGGCAGAATATATGTACCTTAACCGCCAACGAAACATAACATAAAGATAAGAATTACTCCTCCTTCGGCGAATCTACACGAATCAATGATCGGCTTATTACTAATAACTTATTCAAATCAGAGTTCTCATTTTAGTCGGCTTTCCATTTTTAGTAACTTTCTATTTTTAGCAGGTTTCCATATATAGTAAGTTTTCATTTTTAGAAAGTTTCCATCTTTAGTAAGATTGAGGTATCATAGTTAAATTAACTCATTCTCATACTTAAGTTATCCAGAATTACACATTTAGTCCTTTAGTTTACACAATTTGCAATTTACACCCTTTATATTATTAAGTTACACTTTAAACCTTATAATATCAACAATTACACAATAAACCTTTGGTTTACCAAATTTACACAATTAGTCCTTAATTTTCATGTGTTATACGAAATTCCCTTCACTTATCCATAATTTACACAATAGGTCCCTCAAAATAATTAGTTTACATATTTAACCTTCAATTTACATTTTCAATCCTTTAATATTAATAACTACATATTAGGCCATTAAATCCTCAAAGTTACACAATATACCCTTAACATGATCAAATATACGAAATCACCTTAACTTTCTAGAAATTACATTTTTAGCCCCTCTACTTATTTAATTTATAAACCGAATTACATATTATCTAATTAATCATTTTAATCCTTTTAAATACAAAAGTTACACATGACACCTTCAAGTTACATTTTATACGAATTGTACCCAGTCCAATTGATGTTCTAAAAATAACCCTCGAGTTTTAAATGTTACGAAACACACCCTTAACCTTTTAAAACCAAATCGTTAATTAACAAAACAATTCAAAACCCTAATATAAATCTCCAATCATTACCCCATGATTACTAACAACCTTAAACAATCATTAATGACCAGATTTCATGTCATAAACCCTAATTTGATCGGTTTATAAATTTTGCCCACGATTTCCTTTTATTTATCAAAACCCGATATAACAAATAATTCCAAAAACCACGAATTAAGCTACAACGATTTGAAATCTTATTTTTTTGATGTTATATGATGTATATAGAAGCCACGAAAATTATACAAAAGGTCCAGAAAAATCGCATCTATTTTATGTCGAGTTTTTGTGTTTTTAGGGTTTCGATTACAATAATTATCATACGATTTATATATGTTGCATGGCTTGATTTTCTCATTTTATATACGTTATATAGGATCAGTAGAAGCTTAGAAAAATACCAGAATAATTATAGAACGAACGGATGGACGATTGTGAATTTGTGTTACACGGTTTCTTCTTATCGACACCAATAAATCACCACGCCCAAAAACGCGACCAAACCACCTTGGAAACATTTTTCACAGAGTATAAATCATGTGAGGATCATGAGAAAAATGGAAAACAGATTTTATAGAGGTCGTATGAATTATGGGTTAATTACCTTACGTTTTTAACTAGCGACTAGGATTAAATTGCCACGATCGAACCAAGCAGCCTACAGCCTCAAACTTATTTTTCTAGCCTTCCCTTGATGCTAAAGATCACCAAAAAAATGTACTCCAAGCTTTAGAAAATCGGATGAATGAATTATGAATTTGTGTGTGTGATTAGTTTCAATCGGCTAGGGTTTAATGAAAGAGAAGGAATGTTTGCTAAATAATTATGGGAAAACCGAGTCAAATGGGGAGGATTGGACCAGAATTTTCGGTATTTTGGTTGGCACATTTATTTGATTTGATATCTTCCATTTTGCACCATGTTTCCTTATTTAAAATAATCATAATAACAATTATAATTCTATTCGGTTCAATGAGGGTATTTTGGTAATTTTTGTAACTTGTAAAATTGTTAAATGGAGTTTTCAAAATTATTTGGTATCATAACTTTTCTATTTCCAGAAGTTCAGGATTGATTTGGTACTTTAATAACTTTTTATTTAGTTTTTAATATCATAGGGGCATTTTTGTCTTTTTACACATTTTCAGATTTTAGGGTTTTACAGCCTGCAAATGCGATTCCGACAAGGGAAAGGAGGCGCCCTCTGAGGAGCGCCAATTGGTAGAACCGCCAAAGTCACAACAAGTGAGGCATTACTTGAAGCACGAAATAAACAAGGAGACCATAAACGATTGGGTGAGAAACTATCGATGTACTCATCTACCCTACAAGGAGTCCAAGAGGATGGAACCGGATGATGAATCTGACACATTACCCGGAGGGCAATTGTATGAGAGCCTCATAAGACAAAAGTTAGTGGAAAAGCAGGAATTCTACGGGGTCTTCGAAATACCATGCAGCATTGGAAAACTCAAGTATCTGGATGCGGTAGCTGACCAAGGTTCCGACGTAAATTTGATGCCTTTATCTGTTTATGTCCAGTTAACTGACGAACTGCCATCCATCACCCGAACTAAACTCTCCTTTGCAAAACATTCTTATGAGTACCCGTTAGGAATTGCAGAAGATGTGTTGGTCAACGTTGTCGGATTCCTGTATCCGGTCGACTTCATGATTATTGAAAGAAATGATATGAATATGCCAATAATCCTTGGGGCACCCTTTCTCGTTACCACTAGGGCACAAATCGATTACGAAAATAGTACCATCCAAATGAAGAAGGGGAAGAAAACAATAAACTTCCCAACGATCCCACGACATATACGAGATGTTGCTCTACAAAAGAAGATGGAGGCGAACCCCAATATAATCCGTGGTAATGTTCGAGAGAAAATCCTTGCATGGGAGGCAAGGATTAAGAATTACAATGAAAATGAGATTAGAGAATGTAAGGGTGGAAATAACGATTATATTGAGACTGATGAGCAGACCAATAACCCCGTTGAATTTACGAAAGGAGACTCAGTGCTCCTAAGGCATTCAGAAACAAAAGCACCTACCGATGAACCAAGTCCCTGGTGGTACGGACCATTCACAATTAAAAGTCTACATCAGGATGGGGTAGTAAGCTTGATCAGCAAGGGAGGAGGTGAAGTGACTGCGAATGTCGAGCGATTGAGACACCACCACCCTGATAACAAAGATTATATCTATCAGGGATACGTCATTATGAATGATGGAATCACGTAATGTACGGTGACTTTGAGTCTAGCTACAAGACTCGTTAATAAAGAAAAGCGCTTCTTGGGAGGCAACCCAAGCTTTATTTGTTTTGTGTGTTTATTTAGTTGTTTGTTTGATTTTATTTGATTCCGTATGTATGTTTAATTTTTATTATTATTGATTCATGTTCAAAACTAAATTGTGAAAATGCTTTATCTTGTTTTTAACTTCGTCTTAACTACATATAAAGGTATTTTGCAAAAGTTAAGTGTAAGAGAAATCCAAATCGGTTTATTAGAACAAATGAACATGAATCATAACAATATTAAATTAACATACATATTAGTAATTGTTTGAGTCAAATGCTTGTATCGAGTCATAATGATATTTTGCAGGAATTCCAGGAAGTAAGGTATAGGTTTTTCCAGAAATTTTCCGGAAACTTAACATGAGAATTCTGTCAGATCATTTCTGACGGCGTCAGACTTTACAACCTGACGGCGTCAGGTGTTAATTTTCTGAAATTTTTGAAAGTTTTGTTTTTCTTCCGGAATCATAAAATGCTTTATTAAATCTCTAACTTATAAACTCCAGGAATCTGCAAAATAATCATTCCACAAGCATTATATTCTTATACAGATTTATCCCGCCGATGTTATGCAGGTTTTCTTGTTTGTTTTCTCAGGTTTAACAGGTTATTTTGGTCAAGGAGATGTATGTGGAATCAAGCTTTTGGCGCTGCTTTAGTCTTGGAGCTTCTACATTCTCTTGGAAGAAGATCTAACCATGTTACCCCTTTATCCACCGAGCGAATCAGGGGAGTATTTGATTTCATTCTTTTACCTTATTTACTTTTACATCTTGTTATTTGAACATTGGAGACAATGTTCATCTTAAGTGTAAGGGGGGGGGGGTAAAGTACGATACCTTAGAGAATGCTATTACGCTTGATTTTTCATTTGTTTAATGGTAGATGTGTAATAAAACTGAGAGAAATACTTGTTAAGGCAATTTTAGTGCCAAATTTAAATTTTTTTACAACATATAGGAGTGAAACTTCGGTCTTAATGAGCGTCTCACGGATAGGAGTTATATGACTAGCACAAAACCGTACCACTAAAAAATTTTCCACCCCCAAATATGTGAGGTTCGCCCTAGAATTGGTAGAAAAAGCATTTATGCTATGATGTGTGTACCGGTAGCACTTAGATTCTAGAACTTGCGTTAGGACCATTCCGAGGCCACAAGTGAGACTACATTCGTGTAGTTAGATTTACTACATGATAAGAGGCATTAGGATTAACCCATTGTTTTACACCTGTGTTTTTGTTATAATTACGTTGGCTACATTGGTCAAGTAATTCTCCCACACCCTTTGCGTTGTACTCATTTTTAGTACACGATACCCCTAGTACACCCCTCAGAGCCTATCTTTTCGTTTCTAACTTTAAGCATTTTACTTAAAGTAAGAATTTGTTTACACCCCACTTAAATGTACACCCAAATCACCTTAGCCTACCTTGTATGCACTCATCTTTAGTGCATTATTGTGACAACATTTGTTTAAACCCCAAGTTAATTATCTAATTGATTACATGGTTGCTAAGTCGAGTCATATCCATGTACATATTGTTTTGGGACGATTGGGACTCATGGGTAAAGTACTAGTATAATGGAGTAATGGGGAAGAACAACATTATTACCCCCATATGTGCTAAATATTTTAAAAGTACTCAAAGTGTTTCGATTATCTTAATTCGAGTCATTAGAATAGTTAATTGTAAAGTTATGTAAAAGTTCAAGTGTAAGGGGGATACAACCCCCCTATGATGTATTATTTTGGATGGTAGGGCAAGAGTGTATGAATGAAGAAAAAAAAAAAAAAAACCAAAAAAATTAAGAAAAATACAAAAAAATGAGAAAAAGAAAAGTAGAAAAAACATACGGACTACCATCCCGTTTCATTTTATGTTTATTTTAACTTTTTGTTATTTCTTTCATTAGCTTAAGTCGAGTCTAGTCTTGGCTTAGCAACGCCATATTGTACATGTAATTAATCAAGATCTTTAACTCGCCACCAGTAAAATATCCTTTATCCAACAAAACCGTGTTTATCATATCCCTACACCTAACGTTATAACCCGTTTAAAAGCCCTCTTTGATAGTTTATCTTAGGTGCTTACGCCTAGTGGAGGAGGTTTTTGATCCTTTCCCAAGCCTATGGTAATCTATTTGCTATGACAGGTAGTGAGAGATATTATTCATTTTCATTTATGAGATATACTTTTATGACACCTGAGAGATGTGAGTATCTAAACACTACTTGTGAGGTGCTAGTGTGTAATCTCCGTGCTTATTATGATTAAAGTGGAATGACTATTTGTTGTAATTACTTTTATATTAGCGTTAAATGACCCCTAACTTGTATTTTGATTAGAATAAAAGCGCATTTGCTTGAGGACAAGTAAATCTCAAGTGTAAGGGTATTTGATGAAGCGAAAAGTGTACCGCTTTTAGGGGGTCATTTAAGCCCTAAATCGTATTTATTTGATCAAATATTGCCCTAAATCGTTCCTTTTGTCATTTTAGGTACTTTGGAGAAGAAATCTGGAAAAGGAAGCATTTTGGACGTTTTTGGAGCATAAAAGTGAAGAAAATGACAAAGTCTCAAAAATCTGCTGGAAAGTACCTGTGACGGCGTCAAGCCCCAATGTGACGCCGTCAACCCTTGATAAGCCAGAGAGGATTTTGGAGGATTAAAGGGGGACGGCGTCAAGAAGGTCGTCAAGCCTTGATAAGCCAGAGAGGATTTTGGAAGATTAAAGGGGGACGGCGTCAAGAAGGCCATCAAGAAACCCTAACCGCGGCGAGGTGACAGCGTCACGACCCAAAGGGTGACGCCGTCAGATCTGTTTTCCTATATATACTTTCATAATTTTTAGTCATTAGTGTGCAACTTTGTGAGGAGAAACCCTAGACGATTTTTCTGCCATTTTTAAGGGTTTTATACCCTTGGATCTCCCATGTTCAATTGAAGATAAGTAATCAATTAATCATTCAATATGTCTATGTGTTGTTTGATTATATCTTGTTCTTGTCTTTTATTTAACATGCTAGGCTAGATTTATCTTGTGTTTGCTTAGATCTAATGAAACCTAGCTATTGATTATTGGTTGTTGGTGTGTTATTAATTGTATTGGATGATTGTTTATCGATGTTAGGCTTAAGAAAACTGGCTAACCTCCTATACGGTAACTTGCTTGAACGTCTTAAGAAACATGAACCAATGCGTACTAAGGTTTTTATGGTTGTATTTAATGCATGAGCGAATTCTAGTGATCCCATGTTAGGAGCTTCTTAGCCGGCTCGACATAGGAGTGAAGTAGGAGCTTATAGAGTTGGGAAAGTACGTACGCCACCCCACGATTGGTATTAAGGAATACACCCGTCATCCACGCAATTAATACACACTAATCAACCGGTAAAAGATAGTTAGGGAGTAAGGAAATCTAAGTAAACACATTTCTCTCCATATAAGTTCCACAACCTTTTTATTTTCAGTCATTTTATTTTATTTGCATTTGTAGTTATTTGGGTTAGTTGACTAGCAACTAATTCCGCCCACTCCTTCAAACCCGAGATTTTACTTGCTTTCATAAAAATATAAAAATACAAAAAGAATCTTCCCTCACCCTTAGACCTATTAGAGTAGTTTTTCAATCCTAATGACACTATTCCCCTAGAGAACGATCAATCCCCCGGTACTTGCCACTTCACTATACTACATCGGTCAGGTACACTGCCTGGTGGGGATTGCAAGCCTCTTGAGATCCCTCGAGAGGTAAAACCTGTTGTAAGGTCGCAAAACCACGCATCACGATTCAAGATATTGCCACCGGCGGCAGCGTTTAGAGAATCTTGATCGTTTCCATTCAACCCATTATAAAACGTATTGATCTGTTGTAACTCCGTGAAATCATGATGCGGGCATTTTCTTAGGAGATCTTTAAATTGGTCCCATGCCTCTCCGAAGTTTTCATCGAAACCTTGACGAAATCCAGAAATTTCATTTTTAAGATTAGTCGTCTTTGAAGGAGGAAAGAAATAATTGACAAATTTCTGTACGAGATCTTCCCAAGTTTCAATGGATCAAGGGGGTTCTTTTTCCAGCCAAATCCGGGCTGCCCCTTCAAGTGAAAACGGAAATAGCATCAATTTGACAACTTTTTGCGGCACATCCTTGTAATTAATGGTTGAGGTCAACGTGTTGAACCAACGGATGTGTGCATACGGATCTTCTCGTTCAAACCCGTGGAATTGGTTTGTAGAAACGAGTTGAATCAAATGCGTTTTCAATTCAAAATGATCAGAATCGATTGGTGGTAAAACGATGACATCTCCATAACCCTCGGTGGGTGCTTGGAGCATCTCAGCCATTGTTCGATTGTCTGCCATATTATCAATGGGAACAGTACGAATCTCTGGTTCGACTATTCGGGCAGCACGTCTACGATTACGTCTTCTCGGAATATCTACGAGTTCACGTAAAGGACTTGTCGACGTAGAAGAACGAGTGCGCATGCACTAAATAAAATAATTCAATTAAAACAAGATCGAAGCAAAACACAAGGAACTTGAACCTTAAATCAACAAGCGTATGGTAGCTCTTTGAAAGAAAAATGCACAGAGTGGCGGAGGAGCAAAGGTGGGCAATAAATGCTCCTTAAAACCCGCTCCTTTCGGTTCGACAATTTAATGTCAAACCTCCTGAAACCTCCGTTAGAGTTTGTTTATCAATCAAAGGTGAGCCGAATTCGCAAGCGACACAAAGGCAAGTTTTAATCTGATGTTTGGGAACTTATTATGATAATACTCCAAGTTGAGGAATATTATATTGATTTTGCTTTTATCTTTTACTTAACAATAAAACGGAAAATGTTTTTGGGTTTTTATTTTTATATGATAATATATATATATAAAAGAAAAGAAAAATATTTTTGTTTTTTATGGGGTTTATGGGAAATAGGAACTTCACAAGGAAGGATCTCAAGTCACTAATCGTTTAGACTTCAACGATATTGTCGCAACACAACCTCCCCGGCAGCGGCGCCAAAATTTGATCCGTGCTAAAGTGTATATATAAATAATATCAGACGGATACGCGTGAATAAAGACAAACCAACCCTTTGGGAAAAAGGCTAACTTGCAAAAACTCACGTTTGTGATATGTGTGATACCAGGTAAGTGATTACCCGGGTCGTGTCCCAACGAGGTGTGAATGGACAATCGTTTGAGGTTTGGAATTAGAGTGACTGATGATTGGGATATGAAATTTTTGTATTTTCTTTTAATTCTAATTGAATAATGAGAAACAAATTCTCAAAATAAAATTAAGATTAAAACAATTTATATATAAAAAACGCGAAACGGAAATTCTAAAAACGGGATTAAAAAGTGAAATCTATAAAAATAAATCCTACAAGTACCAAATTATTTTTCCTAAGTTATAAATGACAAAAGAAAATTTTAAAAAGATTTATATTTTTCTGAGTTTTATATTTTTTATTATGAATTAAAAACTAAACGTAAAAGAAAAATTAATTAAAAATACTAAACCTATTTAAAAAATTCTGAAACTTTTTCTAAAAATACTTTATACTATTAAAATCCTAGGAAAATTACTACCAAGATCCCAGCTTATTTGAATAAGATGAAAATAAGCAAAATGGTTCGAATAGCTTAAAAGAGAAAAGTGGTATAAGAATTAAATGGTGCAAAGGTTAACTGGAAAAGACCCAAGGGCAGAGTGGTAAGTTGTGTGTGTGGTGAGCTGGGTGGCCAGGGTTCGAATCCCAGCAATGGCCTTTTTGCTATTTATTTTATTTTTTGATTTTTCTTTTACAAACTTATTAATAAGCTAATGGTTAACAACTTTTGTGAAGGGTCTATTTTTATAACTTACTAAATAAGATGGAATTAAGCTATAGTTATCAACAGTTAAGGTTTTAAGTTTATAGAACTAGTTTTGAGTTAAATAAGCTATAAGCTTATATATAAGCTATAAGTTAATTAGAATAAGCTACTTGGGACTAAAGTAACTATAATTAAGCTAAGGATTCAAGAAAAAGCTATAACAATAAGCTGATAAGCACAAATAAGCCAAAAACCACCTGAGGTTTGCTGATAACTTGTGGTGCAGGGCAATTTTGGGCTTTTTCAAGCCTATAATAAGCACTTATAAAAAAATTCTAAAAATTATGAAAAATATTGAAATAAGTAGATTAGCAACTGAATATTAATTTTGCAAAAGATTATCTAATTAAAATCTATAATAAGTAAATTAAAAATAAAAGAAAATCTTCAAAAATCTGAAAATCTGATTTGCAGGCCTATTACTAACTGATATGATTTTCAAGATTAATTTTAAGCTATAATAAGCTAGGTTCAGGGCTTAGGTCTATGAAACAGTAAAATTTAATAAGCTAGGAACTTAGAAAAATGGAAATAAGGCACTGGGGATCAAAGATAAGCACTTAAAAGTGGATTAAAAAGTTATGCAGTCTACTGATATGACTGTGTTATCAGTCAATGTAAAAAAATGGCATAAACCAAAATGAGACTTAACCAATTCTTTGTATATCAACTGAATGGATTCAAAGGAACTCAGAAAAGCCAAGGATAAGATCCTAATGAGCTTATAGCTTATAATGGCTTAATTGATTAGTTGAGTTTCTAGATTTTGCACAATCCACTCAAATCTATAAAAACTATTAAATTAACTCTAAATTACTTGAAAACAACTTATGTAGACTATTTTAAGCAAGATCAAAGCTGAGCTTATGGCAAATGTACAGTGGAACACCAAAATTACCCATTTTGACCCATAGAACCAAACACCCCTTTTACTAGGCTGTTTTTGGATTTTCAAGTACAACAGGCAATTTTAAGGTAGGATTTGGATTTAAAGATGACCACTAAGTATAATAAGCACTAACAAGTGACTTTGACTGAAAATTAAGCACTCTAATAAGCTAAGTCTTTATTGGACTATTTTTGGCTTTTATGATAATTTTGAGCAAAATGAAGCAAAGGTTTATTAAATACTGATAAGACTAATGAAATATAATTATAGACTACTAATAAGCAGAAAACTTATAAAATAAGCTATAATTAAGCTATGTAACAGTAATTTAAGAAATAATGCAAAAATTGGAAAATTGCTTACAACTTTGTTGGTCTATAAAACAGTGGAACTAGATCAGAAACAACCCTAGCTTGTTAACAACAAGCTAGAAACCCCATTAAGCTTTCCTTAATAGCTTATTTCACCAGAACTGCTTATCTTGAGCTTCTTTGACTTTTTGTTGACTTTTTGGAATTTTCACAATTTAGAACTGATAGTAACTAATATAAGCTTACAAAAGCTATGAGAAGCTTATATAAGCTTATAGCAAGGGTATTTAGGCTTTGTGGTGATAACTTAACAGAACATTATATTAATTCGAATGAACAAAAACTTGAAATCTTATTATAACTGAAATTTAGTACAAGGGTGCTTGAAATTAGAACAATATGACTGAATAAGACTTGAATTAACAACTGATAATTTAAAATTACAAATTATAATGACTGAGTAATAAAAAACGATTACTGATATTAAACTACTTGCCATTATAGGCTACAAAGTGTTCTATTTATACTAAAACTGAGGTGGGATGTGTCTCATCTTCTACTCTGATCATTTCTGCACCATTGGATAAGCTTGAATCAATCTCAGCCCTTGAAAACCCATTTTGGCGCCAAAATGGAGATAGTGGAAAAATCCCACTTGGTCTGGTAACTTGTGTTGGGGAAGAAGCATTAAATGCTTTTGGCTTGTTAGGTGGAGTGGGATAGGAGGAGGGGGTGGGTGTGTCAGGGATAAGGCGGTGGCTATGGTGGTTTTGGTTTGGCGGTAAATGGTATAGAAGAAGAAGGTTTGACCGAAGTCAAACCCTTTTGGTTAACTCAGGGAAAGGTCGGGTTATTTGTTTAATGGATTGGGCTTGGGAAATTGTTGTGGGCTGGGTTAAGGATTTAATGTGGGTTGGGTTATGTTTAGTTTAGCAGTTGGGTTTAGTAGTTTAGGATTAGATTTGGATTTTAGTTAAACTTTGAGGACCAATGTTGTACAATTCTGAAAATCCAAGGACTAATCATGCCAATTCAGAAAATTATTTCTAGGGACCATTTGTGTCATTTTGGTATTTTGGGGGTTGACTTGACTTTTTCTTTGACTTTTGTCTTCACTTGATCAATTGTTGTCGAGTCGATCCAAAAATATTCGCTTTTGTTCCGTTTTCAATCCTTCAGTACCTGAAACACATAAAACACAAACCAAGGATATCTGCAATATATATTGGGTGTTTTAGGTCATTTTAGTGTCTATTATGGGTATAAAATGATGAGTATTTACACACTCATCAATCCCCCGACTAGCATTTGCTTAATATGTGACCCTAATGTGACACTTAGTTAACAGCAGCCCATCAAAGGGTGCGTTTGGTTAACAGCAACCCATCAAAGGGTGTCGTTTAGATATTAAACTTGTATCATTGGTCGTGAAGTGTAAGTGTCGTTTAGATATTAAACTTGTATCATTGGACAGTCAGACATATAAGTAAATAATGACGACGTCCTAATGTCACTCTCTCTCCTGAGTTGGATAAGTTGGATTATAGCACCATAAATATAGATGTCCAGCCATCGGAAGTTGAGGCACCACCAGCACCAATTATCACTGATGTCGACGACGACGATGATATTGATTATGATGACCACATTCCTCATGATTTAGCATCTGATCATGAAGACCACGTCGATGGTGAAGATGAAGCTGGCACTAATAATGATGATTTTTATCTTAGTGATGTAGGAGATTGATCTCAAATTGTAATTTGTTAAACGACACTTATTTGAGTGAAATTGTTATTGAGTTGTTAAATGTGTTTATTTATTTATTTATTTAATTATTTATTATTATCTTTTTTGGTATATATTGTTATTTATTTGAATGTGTGTATATATATGCGTATATGTGTTTCTTCACTAATTTCTATGTTCTAGTACAGATGGCGGATGTCGTAGCTACTAGCCATGGTGGTGATGGAGGTCACGAGCCACCCCGCCGTCCCGGGAGGAGGCTAGGCACCAACTGCGAGCGTAAGAATTTCTCGATTATTTTAATTAAACTTGATCATTATTTGAAATTGATAACTTGTTATTTTATGTCACCATCACTTTAATTTGATTACTTGCAGGCTCTAATTCGAGAGCTCCCAGGCCTAAGCCTACGAAGCCTGGTTCGAGAATAGGCAAAGGCGGGAAGGTGGTTCGCGGTACCAACAAGAACGCAGCCTTATACGCGATGAGGAATGAAACAAGGCGCCCGGTCTCGATCAGATTCACTAAGAATGCCGAAGGCATGTGGCAGCATGTTGGCCATCACGCTTCCTGGTTCTCGAACTATGTCGGGTCATTGATACGGGAAACGATTCCATTGTATCACGATTCGTGGGATGATGTTCCAGAGACCAAGAAGGCACACGTGGATAACCAGCTTCACGTAAGTTTTTTTTTTATCTTTTATTTTTTTAATTATTGTGTTTATTTATTTTAAATGTGTTTATTTATTTAAATTTGTCTCTTTATTTAAATTTGTATGTTTATTTTAATTATATTTTATTGCAGCATTTTTTTGATCTCGCCCCCCACCTTGCCGGTCCACATGGAGACCAGATTGTCGCTAGTATCGAAGCTTACCTAAAAAAGCGATACGATGACAATAAGTACAAGCACAAAAAGAAACATTTTACACAGCAAGGTGGGATCGAGAAAGTGGACGAGATCAAGGCAAAGCGTCCCGAGAACATGCCGGTTGATGAATGGGAGAAGCAGGTAAATTTCTGGATCGACACGTACTTTGTTATTATTATTAATAATAATAATAATAATAATAATAATAATAATAATAATAATAATAATAATAATAATAATAATAATAATAATAATAATAATAATAATAATAATAATAATAATAATAATATTTCATTTATATAATAGTTTTTATTATTTATAATAAGCAGATTGAGCACTGGACCGACCCGAAGAAGTTGAAGATCGGGGAGGTCAACAGGCAAAATAGGAGTAAAATGAAGACTGCTACCCTTCATGGATCACATTCCTTAGCAGTCATAGCTGATAACTTCGTAAGACACTTTTTAATCATTTTATTTATATATATAGTGTTGGGTGAGTATTGATTGATTTTATTTATAAACAGTTGAGCTCCCCCTCCCCCGACTCCGAGGATACTAGATACCATATCGACCTGTACAGACACACCCATACCAGAGGGGAAGTCTGGGAGTCTGAGGAGTTCGAAGCCAGATACGTAAGTATAATTTATTTCCGAAAACTCACCAACATTAATGCAATATAATAAATCACGACTTATATATTACTTTTCTTGTTTTTTTTTTTGTAACTAAACAGAATGAGATGATCCGGCTGCGGTCAGAGAGCACCTCCTCTGGGACGCGTATGTCAGATACGGATATCTTGCGCCAGGTGATCGGCGGCAAGCAGAGGGGACATATTCCTGGCATAAGTCCAGTTTTACCCGGCGATGGTCACAGGCCGACTCTCAGCTCCTCACGAGCTCGTGAGGAAGCCTCCTCGTCCTCACTGCGCGAGACCGTGACGCAGCAAGGGAACACGCTGCAGATGTTGCTAGATTGGGCGAGGAGACAGCCGGGCTTTACTGAGGAGCTAGCAGCGGGATTGCCAGGGACATCAGGATCCCAGAATGCGTCGGCGGGTGAGTCTAGACCTACAGGGGAGGGTAGTCGGGGTACTGGGGGTAATGGGGATGGTGGGGAGAATGGGGATTAGTGTATGGGTCGGATGGGTCACTTTATATTTGTTTTGGGTTATTGGACATAGTTGTGTAGATTTAGATGGATTATTATGTGTTAGGATTCCCACTAAATTGTTCCTGGCTAGCTTATGTATAGTTTTGTAGAATATCATGTGGATCACGGTTTTTGAACCGTTTTTGGCGAATTTGGATTCATATGATTATGTTTAGCGAATTTGGGTTTGTTTAGCGAATTTGGATAGTTATTGTAAAAACAGGTTCTATGTTTAGCGAAGTTGGCGAATTTGGATTAATATTATTTTTAGCGAATTTGGGTTTAATTTGGTGTTGTTGTATATGTTTAGCGAATCTTTGTTGGCGAATTTGTTGTTTTGGCGAAGTTGTTGCAATGGGGAAAACAGCAGCTTTGAGTTGCTGCATTTGGTAGGTTTTTTCTGGCGCCAATTCCAGAAAAAACCTGGAATTACCCATTTTGCAGCAATTTGCTGCAAAATGGGTCATAGGCTTTTGGCGGGGACATGTCCCCGCCAAAAGACAGAAGCAGATTTATATGTGCATCCTTATTGGCGGGGACAAGTCCCCGCAGAAAGAATTTAAAACAACAGTAAAATTTATTTTCTGCGGGGACATGTCCCCGCCAAAAATGGTTAATTAAATAATATAATCACTTGATTAATTAATTTTCCAGGTTTTTGGCGGGGACATGTCCCCGCTGAAAACCCTTGCCACGCTGGACAATCTTTGACCGGCTAGAAGGCGGTGGGACCCACCAGTCGCCGCCCAAAGTTGGTAAAAGTCCCTGCTGAAAGTATCAGCGATGAGGCTTGGGCGGTGACGTTTCGGCGGTGACTTGTCCCCGCCGAAAGGGAAAAAATGTCCCCTCTGAAAGCAGTCAATGTTGTAGTGTGTGCTCAGGATACAAAAATCCAAAACCATTTTTTTCTACGGGTATGTTTGGCGAAAAGGGCTGGGGCTAGGGCTGGGGCTAGGACTTATATTATAAGCCGAAATTGAAATTTGTTTTTTTGTAAACTTGTTTGGAAAATTAGCTTTACCTTAGGCTTATTATCGCAAAATTACTAAAAAGGACATAGTTAAATGAGTTTTTGTATATGTTATATATTTTTGTAGGTAAATAAGTAATTATTGTTCAAAAGCCCCGGTCTAAAGTTTTTAGCCCCTTTTATGGGGCTGGGGCTTATAGAGACTTATGACTTATAAGCCCTTCCATAAGCCCGTATGACAAATGAGACTTATTTTATAAACCGACTTATTTTAAAAGGCTAAGCCCCTATAAGCCCCATAAGCCCCTCTGCCAAACATACCCTAAGTACTTTCTTTCTTTTCATCTTGCAAACATAGAAAAACATGTATGAAGACAATGGTGAACTGTGATTTCTGTCGAGCTTAGTGACGGTGATTTTTGTTAACCGGTCATCGTCGATACGTACTATGATTGTTTATGACTTTTCGGTAATTTATGAGATGGTGGTCGCCGAAAAGTAATGATTTTTGGGAACCCAATCTAACCCTTTTCATGACCCATTTGACCCACTAATAATTCAACAAGAACAAATTGAATGGCCCAAATGACTTGTGTTTTTTGATGTTACCCATTTTAACATGTAATTGTTATAAGTAGAGTACAATAATAAAGAACATGAACACAAGAATTAGAGGAGGGAGAATTCTTATTAAGTGGTGATCCAAGAGGTTACATTAAGGATGTATTTATAAGATACAAACACTAATAAGATATGATGAATAGACATCACCTATTAGCCCATAAGCCCAAATTTACAATCCTCCTCCTTGGATATTCATCGTTCATTACACGCCATAAAAACTGCCTCCTTAAAAACCTTACCAAGAAAAACCCAATGGGATAAAAACTTGATGAAGAAAAAGAGTGCAGTACGCATAATGCTCCTCCACAAATTAATGCATATCTTTTAAGCGTCGAAGGCCGATCTTCCGAACCAGTAGCTCAAAAACACTTGTTGGCAAAGACTTTGTGAATAAATTTGCCAAATTGTCACTTGATCGAACTTGACAAACATCAGTAACTCCATCCTTTTGTAGATCATATGTAAAGAAAAATTTCGGAGAAATGTGTTTTGTTTTGTCTCCTTTGATATATCCTTCCTTGATTTGAGCTATACATGCCGCGTTGTCTTCACATAACATGGTTGGATTTCCTTTAATAGACTCAAGACCACATTCTTCTTGGATGTTTTGAATCATCGATCTTAACCAAACGCATTCTCGACCAGCTTCATAAAGTGCAATAAATTCAGCATGATTTGATGATGTCGCAGTTAAAGATTGCTTTGTTGACCTCCAAGAAATTGCAGTGTCTCCATATGTGAAAACATACCCTGTTTGGGATCGTGCCTTATGTGGATCAGACAAGTAACCAGCATCAGCATATCCAACCAACTTTGATTTCGAATTCTTTTGGTAAAATAATCCCATATCATGGGTACCACAAAGATAACGAAAAATGTGTTTGATTCCATTCCAATGTCAGCGTGTTGGCTCGGAACTATATCTTGCTAGTAAGTTGACTGAAAAAGCAATATATGGGCGTGTATTACCAGCAAGGTACATCAAAGCCCCTATCGCAATTAGATATGGTATTTCAGGACCAAGAATGTCCTCATCATGTTCTTTGGGGCGGAACGGATCAAGTTCCCGGTCAAGTGAACGACCAACCATTGGTGAGCTTAGTAGATGAGCTTTATCCATATTGAATCGTTTCAATATCTTTTCCATATAGTTTGACTGATGGACACATATTCCACTTAACAAATGCTCAATTTGCAAGCCCAGAAAAAACATTGTCATACCAAGGTCTTTCATTTCAAATTCATTCTTTAAAAAATTTGCAGTATGTTCAATTTCATCAATATTTCCGATGATATTTAAATCATCAACACATACTGCAATGATTGTGAAACCCCCCTTTGATCTTTTGATAAAAACACACGGACTTATTTGATTACTTTTGTATCCTTCTTTTGAAAGATATTCACTCAGGCGATTATACCACATTCGTCCTGATTGTTTTAGACCGTATAAAGATCTTTTCAATTTAATTGAAAATATTTCACGGGGCTTAGATTTACAAGCTTCCGGCATTTTCAATCCTTCGGGGATTTTCATGTAAATGTCACTATCAAGTGATCCGTACAAGTAAGCTGTGACAACATCCATAAGGCGCATTTGGAGCCTTTCAACATTTGCAAGACCAATTAAAAATTTGATAGTCGTTGCATCCACAACAGGTGAATATGTTTCTTCATAATCTACCCCGGGTATTTGTGAGAAACCTTGTGCTACAAGTCTTGCTTTGTATCTCCCAATTTCATTTTTCTCGTTTCTTTTTATAGCAAATACCCATTTATAGCCTACCGACTTCACATTATTTGGGGTTAATGTCACAGGGCCAAATACTTGGCGCTTTTCAAGTGAATCTAGTTCAGCTTGTATGGCATCTTTCCATTTTTGCCAATCTTTTCTTTGTCGACATTCTCCAATAGATTTTGGCACCGAAACTTCATCATTTATTATTTCACTTGCTATAGCATATGCAAAGATTTCATCAACACATGTTTCATTTCGATTCCATGTTGTACCATTTTGTACAAAATTTATTGAGATCTCACATTCATTAGGTACATGGCAATTCTCAAGAGATTTTTCCACATTTTCTGTGTTATTATTAATCTCTTCTGGGATTTTATTGATAACAAGTTCTTGGACTTTGCCAGTTGTATTATGCTCTTTCCTTTTTCGTGGATTTGTATCCTTAGAACCCATTGGTCTTCCATGCTTTCTGCGTACATTTAAATCATTCAGAGTTTCAATAATATCAATTCGAGAAGGTGCATTTAAAGCTGGAATATATGGTTTTGTAACTCTTTTTGTATCTGTAAATGCATCAAGCAATTCATTTGCTATTCTTGACAAGTGAATGAGCTTTTGAACCTCCAATTCACATTGACCACTCCGAGGGTCAAGAAAAGATATTTCTGATGCATTCCAAGTTACATCTTGTTTGTCCAACTTTTTATTTTCTCCTCCTAAGATTGGGAACATTGTCTCATCAAATTGGCAATCAGCAAAACGTGCTGTAAAAACATCTCCAGTTAATGGTTCCAAGTATTTTATGATTGATGGTGAATTAAAACCAACATAAATTCCCAATCTTCTTTGAAGTCCCATCTTTGTTCGTTGTGGTGGTGCTATTGGGACATAGACACTACAACCAAAGACTTTTAGATGAGACAAACTTGGTTCTCTTCCAGAAACCAGTTGGAGTGAAGAATACTTATGAGATGCGCTTGGTCTTAATCTAATAAGAGCAACAACATGTAGGATAGCATGTCCCCATGCAGAGGATGGCAATTTTGATTTCATAAGTAGTGGTCTAGCAATAAGTTGTAATCTTTTTATTAAAGATTCAGCTAGACCATTTTGTGTATGCATATGTGCTACAGGATGCTCAACCATAATCCCAATTGACATACAAAAATCATTAAATGATTGAGATGTAAATTCTCCTGCATTATCAAGTCTGATCTTTTTGATTTGATAATATGGGAAATGTGCTCTTAATTGAATTATTTGGGCGAATAGCCTCGCAAAAGCAACATTTTTTGATGCTAACAGACAGACATGGGACCATCGGGATGATGCATCAATTAATACCATAAAGTATCGAAATGGTCCACACGGAGGAGTAATTGGCCCACAAATGTCTCCTTGAATTCTTTCTAGAAACAAAGGAGATTCTTTTTCAAGTTTATTGATTGAGGGCCTAGTTATCATTTTTCCAAGAGAGTATGCTCCACATGATAATTCTTTTGATAATAGGATCTTGAGATCCTTTAGTGGATGCCCATTTGAGCTCTCAATTATTCTCCTCATTAAAATATCACCCGGATGACCCAATCGATCATGCCAAAGGGTAAATATTTTGGGATCTATACCCTTTCGGGTAGAAACCATATTTATTTCTGTCTGATTGATGTATGTAAAATACAATCCAGAAGATAGACCTTTCATTCTTTCCATTATGGTCTTTTTTTCATTTTCAATTGATGTAATTTGGAGATACTCAATTTCATTTTGAGTCATGGTTTCAAGATGATAATCATTGCGTCTTATATCTTTAAAACTTAGTAGATTTCTCCTGGATCTACTAGAATATAACGCATCATTTATTATTAATTGTGTACCTTTAGGTAACACAATGCAGGCTTTGCCAGAGCCTTCAATCAAGTTGCTAGTACCACAAATTGTGTTGACATTCGCATTTACTATATGAAATTCATAAAAGTATTTTTTGTTTTTCAAAATGGTATTTGTTGTTTCACTATCTACTAGACACTCGTCTTCACCGTTTTCCAAAATGCTTTTCATATCCGTAGGGAATCAAAAGAAAAACTAAAATCAAAACCTTAGATCTCGCTGATAACGTGTTATCAGTAGAGTACAATAATAAAGAACATGAACACAAAAATGAGAGGAGGGATAATTCTTATTAAGTGGTGATCCAAGAGGTTACATTAATGATGTATTTATAAGATACAAACCCTAATAAGATATGATGAATAGACATCACCTATAAGCCCATATTTACAATAGTAATGATGAAAATCTTACCCACTTGAAACAATTTTTGCTAATATGGGTTAAATTTGCTAGGTCTAAATTACAACCTACCTGAATACTTGATGATCAAGCATTACTCTTTAACATGACTTATCAATTCCAAACATTGACCAAGTTAAATAATACCCTTTAAGATATTAATTAATACCAATATTACTTAGATATTCACAACCATATTATGAACTATACCAATATTGAAGTTATACATAGCGTAAAAGAGTTAAGGGGCGTTTGGTTCGCAGGAATTCGGTGTAATTGGTTGTAATTGTAATCTGAATTACAATGTAATCCTGTTTGGTTGGCAGGATGGATGGAATTGGAATTCAGATTACATTACATTGCTTGTTTGGTTTGCAAGGAAATGTAATTGGATTACAACCAATTACGTCTAGTCATGTAATTTAGATTACATAACAAACTTGATGGAATGTGTTGAATTACGTTGGCATTTAGATTTTTAAAAGTTAAATATCATTATTTATCTTTAGTCGTTATTATTAATTATTATTAATATATTATTTAATTTTAAAATAATAATAATAATAATAATAATAATAATAATAATAATTACTATTATTATTTATCATTTCATGTTATTATTATTATTATTATTACAATAATAATAATAATAATAATAATAACAATAATAATAATAATAATAATAATTATTATTATTATTATTATTATTATTATTATTTTATTACTTCTTATATTATTATTATTATTATTATAATATTATATTTTATTATTATTAATATTATACTATTCATAATAAGTTATTAATATTATTATTAAGTTATTATATTATTATTATCAAATTATACTATTACTAATTTATTAATGTTTTTATGAATTACATTACATTGCGAGTCAACCAAACGCAATGACAGATTTCATCAATTACAATTCCAACACATTATAATTCCAACACATGCCATTTTTTGAATTACAATTCCTTCAAATTACAATTCCTTCAAAACAATTCTACGAACAAAACGCCCCCTAAGTGTTTCGCTAGCGTTTAAACGATTGGAAAATTTTAACTATTTAATGTGCATCAAGAAAGTATGTCAAATTTTTATCATCTTCTGACTCAACAGGTGAGTTTTTCATTGTATTTTGCTACTCGCTCAATTCATATTTAGGAAACCCACAGGCTGAAAACGTTGCACAAGCATGTTTCTCTTTCTAGTTTCTAAATAAGATTACATACCCATGTTTTTATAGTGAATTTGCTTGCAGTAATGGGTTTCAGAGATGTGGGTCTTGTAACATGATATGTATGTAGTTAATTTCTGGTTTAGGACTTTAGGCTCGCAAATAAAACATTAGCCGGATACCCAGATTTTACCCATTTGAGATTTCTAGTAATGGGCTTCAAACTGGCCCAATTCCCATTAGTTATAAAAAAGACAGTGTGGCAGACATTCAAGTAGGGGTGAGCGCGGTTCCGGAACCGCAAAGAACCGACCCGGAACCGAGAGAACCTAGAACCACAAAATACATACATTAGGAACCGAGAACCGGACTGAAGAGCGTGTTTCGGCTCTACCCGATTGGAACCGAAAGTTCTTAAAAAGTACCCCAAAATTCAACATTTTTTTTATGTTTGCACTCATTTACGTCTAAAACGTAAATAATATTGAATGATTAAAGTATATAGCCAATTCTAAATGTGGTTCAAAGATTACTTGCAGTACTTAAATAGATAACTTAGAAGATGCGTAATTAAGTATATAATTTAGAGTTTTATGCAAAGGTATTATAGTGCTTTCGAACAGGATTAATACCTGATCTGTAGCTTTAATTTACTCGGGATAGATAAGCTGGATGTTGCTGCACCAGAAGCCTTTGCTCATTCTCGGGTCGGCATCAACCTAGTAAGTCACAAAGTAACTTCATTGCATGAAATTAGTATATACTTTGCTTGAGAATTAAACACTATATTATTTACTTCAACCACGTCTATAGCTATAATCCTTTAGATTGATCATCAAATTATCATATCAACTTCAAAAGTTGAGCATATCCAACTAGACTGGTTTTTTTATATTTCATTAAAATCTCGTTATTTTACACATTTGAAAGTAGTTAAACATCAACTTTTTTACAGCATTACTCATACATGATGTCACTTATGTCGAAGTTTAATAAAATGACAAGTTCATAAATTAAACAAATAATTATCATACACATGCGGAAGCGTAGGATAAATTTAACACATAAAGAATTAACCGAATTTAAACGTAAACGTATATTTGATTCTAGCTAAACAAGAATCAACTTCAATAATCCTTTACTCAAGATCAAGAATTGGATTAACGAATTACCCCTTACCCTTTTGTAATTTAATCCAAGATATTAACTATAATGAGTTAATACCACGTTCTTGTACACACGTACTATAACCGAATTAACGTGATTGCTAGATCAAGAAAACACAAAACGTTTGTTTTTATAAAACAAACCGATCGACCCCTAAGAGGGTGTTTGTTCGATCGGACTCACCAAGAAAGAAAAGAGAAGAAGTTTAGGGTTATAGCTAGTGCACAAGAGGTACTAAACAAATAACCCTAAGCCTTGTATATATAGTTTAGAAGACTTGGAAGACAAGTTGTAATGGGATTGGGTTTCCCCAAGCCCATACGATCGGCCAAACCGCCCTAGGGGCTTCCGAAACTTTTCCGACTTCTATTTTTCACTTTAGTCCTTTACTTAATCATTTAACGGTCGTTAGTCAATTGTCGTTAACTACTTAACGTCCGTTAGTCATTATTTTGTGTTTTAATAATTAAATATATAACGTTTTATATATTAATTATTATCCATTAATTCTTCATACGTAAAGTGTGCAATCCCGTGGTCTCGAGTTCGATTCTAGACATACACATATTAATATTTGTCCACAAAACTAACAGCTCCCACTTGGACATCTATTAATTGTGTAATGACATTGGTTAGCGTCTAGCAACACGCCAATGCCCCTAGTATAACTCGAGGGTGGTCTCCTGGAAAAACCTTTCGATGATTCATCATCATACTTATCATTTTGTTACTAATACCACGTTAATAAAGAGATGAATCTTAGTCATTCTTTAATTAACTATTTTGTTTCTCGTTGTTTCTGATTGAACAAGATTACCAAATCGTCTGAACGTATTCCAGATAGATCTTGGGCGTGGCCATGCAAACATCTTGTCAACCCTACGAGGGGCCCAACAGTATTAAACTTCAAAACAAAATTGAAGAAACAAATTCTTTCTTGACTACAAGCAAAACCCATGAACTTTGCAACACTTCTGAAAACAATCCTTATGGCTTCCAGTAACGTATAGCGGTACATTGCTTTACAGAAATGCACTACATCCATGACAGTTATCTGGTATCTCAAGTCTGAGGATAACTATATTCATGATTTACTTGATGACAAGATCCATAAAGTAAAATCATGTAGTTGGGATAAGTCCTATACTCAATTCATTAAATATCATGTGAAATTGGCATGTCAACGCATCAATATACTTTCAAGTATATTCTACCAATACTTAGATTTGTCTTAATTTAACGATATTCTCATATCATTAATTGACAACGGACAATTTAGAATAATCAAATTATTAATGGATTAAACATGCAAATACAGGATATATTATTAAGAAAATGATAATCAAACATAACAAATATTTTATTTCATTAAAATAATAATTGTTCATAACATCCTTTTATCCAAACACTAATCACAGATGGGCATGAAACTACTAGCTAAACGAAGTCCTATGCCTTCAGCATGTTGATAAAGCTTTCCACCAGGTAAAGCCTTCGTTAAGGGATCTGCTAGATTATTATCTGCGTGAACTTTGAGTAACTCGATTTCACCTATCTCGACTTGTTCTCGAACATAGTGATATTTAATCGGGAAATGTCTGGTGCCTTTCATGATTCCAGGTTCATTGGCAAATGTAATTGCAGCTGAATTGTCACAATACATCTTTATTGGGTTTTCAATCGAGGGCATAACTCCAAGCCCTGAAACGAACTTCCTAATCGAGACGACTTTCATTGCAGCTTCTGAAGCCGCTATGTACTCATTTTCTGTTGCAGACATCGCTATGGTACTCTGCTTCTTGCTCTTCCAATCCACAGCTCCTCCATTAATGACAAAGACATAACCCGTCTGAGACTTCGTATCATCTTTATCACATTTCCAGGAAGCATCGCAGTAACCTGTAACCACCAAATTCTGCTTCTGGATTTCCCCCATATACTAAAAACATATGTCTTGTAGCCCTTAAGTACTTGAGAATATGTTTAGCAGCAGTCCAGTGGAGTTCACCTAGATTATGTTGATATCGACTGGTTATATTTTGAGCAAACGCCACATCAGGCCTTGTGCATCTCACCGCATACATAATAGATCCCACAGCCGAAGCATAAGGGACTCTCTTCATGAGTGTCACCTCTGCAGGTGTTGAAGCACATGCTTTGCTACTTAAGCCATGATTCTCTTGCATTGGCAAATATCCCTTCTTGAAATTTTGCATATTGAATCTCTTCAATATTTTATCAATGTAAGCACTTTGGCTTAATCCAATCGACCGCTTTGATCTATCTCTATATATCTTGATTCCCATAATGTATGCTGCTTCTCCTAAATCCTTCATAGAAAAACATTTCCCAAGATAGGCTTTAACCTCTTTCAATCTTGGAATATTTTTACTCATGATTAATATGTCATCAACATATAGGACAAAGAAAATAACATCACTCCCACTAGCTTTGTGATATACACATGGCTCATCAAGATTCTGAGTAAACCCAAACTTTTTTATTTCTTCATCAAATCTCTTATTCCATTGTCGTGATGCTTGCTTCAATCCATAAATAGATCTTTGAAGTTTGCATACACGGTTTGGAAATTCTAGATTCACAAACCCCTCAGGCTACGCCATATAGATGTCTTCATCTAGGCAACCATTTAAGAAGGCGGTTTTGACATCCATTTGCCAAATCTCATAGTCATAGTATGCAGCAATAGCTATGAGAATCCTAATGGCCCTTATGTAAGCTACAGGAGAAAAGGTCACCTCGTACTCAACACCATAAGTTTAAGTAAAGCCTTTAGCTACCAAATGAGCCTTATAGGTGTGTACATTGCCATCCATGTCAGTTTTCTTCTTGAAGAGCCACTTACTTCCAACTACCTTGGCATTGGGAGGAAGGTCTACTTCAATCCAGACTTCATTATCTCTCATGGATTGCATTTTTCCATTCATAGCGACTTGCCATTTGTCCTTTTCAGGATCATTCATGGCAGCTCTATAATTAGCAGGTTCTCCAAGATCCCCTAATATAGTTTCCTCAACTTCTACGTTAAGACATAGACGTTCAGGTGCTTTCACAGTCCTTACAGATCTGCGAATGGGAACAACTTCAGGTGGAGGACCCAGACTTTCAGGTTCCACAGGAAGTTCGCTAGTGTTTTCAGAAGGTAATGTATCTTCTTGATCGTCTTCCAGATCATAAATCCTCCCACTGAATTCTTGAGATATGAGATCCTTTTCAAGAAAATCTCCATACCTAGCAACAATTACTTTATTTTCAGGTGGGTAGTAAAAGTAGTAACCCATCGTTTCCTTTGGGTATCCTACAAAGATACACTTTACAGATCTCTGTTGGAGTTTATCTGCTGAGTCACGTTTAACAAACGCCTCGCAACCCCAGACCTTTAAATAAGACAAGTTAGGAGTTTTTCCATTCCATAACTTATAAGGTGTCTTATCAACCTTCTTGGTCGGAACCATATTTAAAATGCGAATAGCAGATTCTAAGGCATAATCCCAAAAGGATAAAGGAAGAGTTGTAAGATTAAACATTGATCGCACCATGTCCAACAATGTACGATTTCTTCTCTCAGATATACCATTTTGTTGTGGAGTATATGGAGATGTGAGATGCTGGACAATTCCATTCTCAGCTAAATAATCTTTAAACTCTTGACTCAGGTATTCACCACCTCTGTCGGATCGAAGAGCTTTAATCTTCTTTCTAAGTTGCAATTCTACTTCTGCTTTGAAAACCTTAAATGTTTCAAACACCTCATGTTTATGTTTAAGTAAATACACATATCCATAACGGCTGAAATCATCAGTAAATGTTAAGAAGTAGCTAGCACCTTTCCTTGACACATGTCTAAGTGGTCCACACACATCAGTGTGTATTAAACCAAGTAGATCAGAAGCCCTTTCCATACGATTATTGAAAGGTTTCTTTGTCATCTTCCCAGATATACAAGATTCTCATTTATCAAATGATTCATCATTGATATCTTGTAAAAGCCCTTCACGTTGCAGCTTTTCCATACGAGTCTTGCCTATATGAGCAAGTCGACAATGCCAAAGATAAGATGAACCCAAAACATTCTTGATTCTCTTATTATTGATGCTATACATTGAATTATAATTATTGGATACATTATCATTCATGTCAATTTCAAAAACACTATTCATAACAATAGTATTAAAAAAAATACCATTTAAAGAAACTGAAATTCCATTTCTAGTAACAGTATGATTAAAACCAATATCTTATAAACAAGAAAAGGAAATAACACCTCTAACAATAGTAGGTGCATAATGACAATTATTTAAAAACAATACTAAGCCCGAAGGCAAAACTAATTTAAATACGCCTATAGCTTCAACAACTGCATGTGCTCCGTTACCCACGTGCAGATATTGTTCTCCATAGGCCAGTCTCCTTTCAACTCTAAACCCCTGCAGCGTATTGCAAATATAAATACCACATCCAGTATCATATACCCAGGAATTTATTTTATGAGTTAATGAAAATAATTCAATCATGAAAAAGTCACCTGAAGTGCTGGGGTTACCAGCCTCAGCCTTCTGCTTCTTCACACGCAACTCCTCAAGGTAGAGTGGACAATTCCTCTTCCAATGTCCTACCTCATGGCAGTGGTGGCAAGCCTGATCCTTCTTGTTAGGATTCACCTTGTTCTTCTTAGGGTTATTCTTCTTAGGATTAGGTTGGTAGGCCATAACTTGCTTACCCTTGTCAACCTTTCCCTTACCCTTCTTATTCGCCTACGGTTTTGGCTTTTGTATCCTACCTCCTTGTATAGCTAATACCTGAGGAGTAGGTGCCTTCTTCGGTAAACCTTTTTCATAGTCCACAAGCATTGCAAGCAACTCTGTGACTGTCTTCCCCGCGTAATGCATGTTATAGTTTCGAACAAAACCAGAGAAATCCTTGTTCAAGGATCTGTTGATTAAGTTCACACATACATTTTCCGGGTAGATGTAGTTGGTCCATGTAACTCTTCATTTCCAACACATGATCACTAACATGTTTACCTTCACCCTGCTTACAACTATATAATTTATTGATCAAATCAACAATTACTTTCGGGCCAGTCAAATTTTCCCGTTCAAAATGATTTTTCAACGCGGAACTTAGTACAACATTATCGGGTTGAGCCATTTCTACAGAAAAAGTTCAAATATTAGTATTATGATAATACAACTTTTCAAGAAAATAAAATACCCAAGGAAATATTCGTATAACCATTGAATTTTCTTGAAAATTAGGATCCAAATTTACATAATTTCACTACATCAGTTGATCTGCTAGTAATGAAAGTATAAAATATGGTAATCTGTCGAACAATAATTGACAAACAATTTCCAATTCCTAGATCATTATGGGATTTACATTTGCCAAATTTAATTTGCAAAGTAAGCATGTTTCATCCCATCTCATGCCTTAAGTTTCTAGGTCTCACTAACAACTTAATTAAGTTGTCTAATTTAGAAACTGCAAATTCTCTATTAATGGTCTCACGCATTAACAGAAATTTACCTTGTTATTAAAATCTAGGTAAGGTCTTACTTAGGCTAAATAATAACTTCAAGTGTTTCTTATAATTAGATGGCATGAACTTAAATTTTAGGGCACTAATTTTGATGTGTCAATCAAAATATGTACGAAGAAGCATGCACACATCTTCGTATCATAAGTTTTTCAAAACCTTTTTATTTACCAATTTTAAGCTAAGATTAAATCAACAAAGTTTTAATTGAGGTATTGAGTTCACCAATCAAAGAATTACTTACAATTATCGCCTATTATATCCTACTACTGCATGAGTCAAAATACCCAAGTTATTCGGATAATTACTACAAAGTGGCACGTGGAATTGAGATCAATTCACCCTTAAGATGATTTTGTACATAAAAATAGTCGTACTTGGTAGCTCCAATTTGACGCACAAAGGAGCAGAGAGACAAACGTCAGCACAAGTGCCAATTAAAAACGCGTCTCTTTTGGTTTGACAATTTAATGTCAATCCTGCTTAAACCCCTCTTATAGTTTGTCAGAACTGGGTGAGCCGTTCTTACTATTGGTACAAAAACTCATCACTCAATTAAAATTTTATGACTTTAAGTCTTAAAAACATGTTATAAATTATAACCTTGCTAGTCTCGCCTAGGAGCAAATTACCGTGCGAAGCGAACTACTATCGTCACATAAGACTTTGCAAGATTCATAATTTATCACATCAAGTTTCACCATTATTTAGTCTATTTATTTTCTATTCAAAAATTACCCTTTTTTGCTTACAACGTGTCATACAATTAAACAAAAAAAAACAAGTAATAATAAAAATAAACAACTAAATAACGTACGTAACTTAACAATTAATTTATGTAAACAAATAGCCACATGCTAACTTTATTTGATAAAACCTATTAATAATCATTCTATGTTTAATTATGCATATATTTAACTAAGACTATCACTTACAAAGGTAAGTGAGCCACATGCATCGACGTATCGATTGCGTTAGTCATAGCAAATATATACCATATTGCACATAATAGATTCATTAATATTTAATTGAGGTCTTCCCCAATTTTAGATCTATCAAAAATTACATGTGATAAAATACCTTAACTATTAATCAATCATAATCCATGACAAACATGTATATTTCATCATGGATTAACACAAGTCACAAGATACGCAACTTAAACACATAAGCATGTTACAATTTAGGGTTTCAAAACAAAAAAACTAATTTTTTTTTTTTTATATAATTAGGGCATCGGCCCCTCCTTAAAAAAAATTAGGGTTTTAAAATTTTTAAACCAAAAAAAAAAAAAAAAACGATTAACATCAAACACAATCCAAGATTCGTTTTTTATGTGTTTCGGTAATTAATTACATGTTAAAACAGCTCGTGATGCCACTGTTGGAATTTTAATAACATGACAAGTTCATAAATTAAACACATAATCATCATACACATGCGGAAGTGTACGATCAATTTAACACATAAAGAATTAACCGAATTTAAACGTAAACGTACATTTGATTCTAGCTAAACAATAATCAACTTCAATAATCCTTCAATCAAGATCAAGAATTGGATTAATGAATTACCCCTTACTCTTTTGTAATTCGATACAAGATATTAACTATAATGAGTTAATACCACGTTCTTGTACACACGTACTATAACCGAATTAACGTGATTGCTAGATCAAGAAAACACAAAACGTTTGGTTTTATAAAACAAACCGATCGACCCCTAAGAGGGTGTTTGTTCGATCGGCCTCACAAAGAAAGAAAAGAGAAGAAGTTTAGGGTTATAGCTAGTGCACAAGAGGTACTAAATAAATAGCCCTAAGCCTTGTATATATAGTTTAAAAGACTTGGAAGACAAGTTGTAATGGGATTGGGTTTCCCCGAGCCCATACGATCGGCCAAATTGCCCTCGAGGCTTCCGGAACTTTTCCGACTTCTATTTTTCACTCTAGTCCTTTACTTAATCATTTAACGGTCGTTAGTCAATTGTCGTTAACTACTTAACGTCCGTTAGTCATTATTTTGTGTTTTAATAATTAAATATATAACGTTTTATATATTAATTATTATCCATTAATTCTTCATACGTAAAATGTGCAATTCTGTGATCTCGAGCTCAATTCTAGACATACATATATTAATATTCTTCCACAAAACTAACGACTTATTCAAAATCATACACCAGTAGGTCAACTTTATTTATTCATGATGGGATTTACGAAGTATCATAACACATGCTTCCATACACCAGTAGGTCAACTTTATTTATTCATGATGGGATTTACGAAGTATCATAACACATGCTTCCTATAGTGTCACACATTAATTTGCCTTAGTTTATCCGAAGCTAATAAGATCCTCTTTATTATGAAATCTCGACTAATAAACATTCAAAATCATGATCAAAGGAGTAAATCATGTCTAAAATTGTCACCTAGCACATATCATATTTGTGGGCATCAAGGACAGACATATAGGACACATAGCCATTTTTACTTCCATGAATTTTGTATTATTGCATAGTTGAGATTATATAGGGCCTGTTTGGTAGGGGTTTTTTGAAGGTGCTGTTAGCTTTTTGTTATAAAATAATCTCATCTAAATTAAGTAGTTCCGTTTGGATACATTAACTTCAAACTTTTATTTCAAACAAATAGCTCATAAATGAAAAGCTGATTCATGAAGCTTTTTAAACATCTTGGAGCTGTTAAAACTTTAAATTACTGATATACCCTCCAAACATTTGTTTACAATTATAGATATGTCATTTTATATTATTTTACATTTTATAATTACATTTAATAGCTAACTTACCAAACACTTTTATTAAAAAAAAGATACAGTTTGTAGCTCATATTAACAGCTTTGCAGCTTACAGCTTACGGTCTACAGTTTACAGCATACAGCTTACAACTAGTTTTGCCAAACATACCCATAAAATACAAAATAAAGAATCATAGTTTCTTATCCGGCGGTTCTGGACCGAACCGAAATTTGAAATATCTAAGAACCGAAAACCTGACTGCGGTTCTAAAATGCGGTTCAGGTTGGGTCGGTTCCGGCTCGGTTCTCGGTCCATTTGCTCACCCCTATTTCATATTATGCTCGGATACGATTTAGCCAAGTGTAGAGTGCATACTCGTTTGAGCTAATATGCCAAATAGAATTATATCTAAGAACCGAAAACCTGACTGCGGTTCTAAAATGCGGTTCGGGTTGGGTCGGTTCCGGTTCGGTTCTCAGTCCATTTGCTCACTCCTATTTCATATTATGCTCGGATACGATTTAGGCAAGTGTAAAGTGCATACTCGTTTGAGCTAATATGCCAAATAGAATTTCTCTTAAATTAACAGATTCATTGTCTCATTATTACATACGAAAAACACATACAATTCTTTTTTGTTTATGATTAGTATTTTTGTGCCTAAAAAACTAAGTGCTTCTTAAATTATTCTGATAAGGATTTTGTGATACCCAAGCATTAATAAAGTCAAAAATCAAAATACTTTATACGAAAAATGAACGCACAATTTGAAAAGATACCTAAGATTATCATCACAACTCTAACACTAATTTTGTAACATGTTTACATCACAATCGTTGACAGCCAACCACAATTGACCAAGTGATATGTCTGACTAAATTATGGATCCATATTTTGACTAGCTAAGGGAATTTAGAATTGGATTTTTAAAATATCGTTACAAAGTCCTTTTTCTTTTTTTTTTCGATAAAGTTACAATGTCTTAGGATATAAGTAGATGACTGAGATAGTTTGAGTATAGGTTTACAGCCATGAAGTCAATTTAGGTTTGTGTGCCTGCGGAAAGGAAAGGAAAAAAGAAAGGGAAAGGTAAAGGGAATGCAAAGGAATGGGTGATGGTGGGTAATCAATCCCTTACCCCTCAATTTACTCTATAATGGTTGATTATCCACTACTGGTTATATTACCCCTCTCCAACCAAGCATCATTATTCATTATCTTTGCCATTACCCACCCCCTTATCCCCCAACCAAGCACCCCCTTATATTCATATGATCAAAATTCAGTACGTCTCTTTGGTAACTTTTGTATTCTTAAACTTTGCGAGAATTACCACTTTCTTCCGTAAAAAGTGTGTATACTTTCATTTTGTTTTTTTTTTGAACGGCGACTTTCATAATTTTTTGGATAGAGTCGCACCTGCTAGGTAGGCTCTATCCACCACTGGCCAGACTATGTTGTCTTAACCGGGCTCACGCTGGGACAGTGGGGACTTTTACGGCGTCCCCCCGGAAACCGTACTGCCTCCACACAAGTTTCCTTGCTGGAGTAACAGCCGGATGAAAACTGGGGTTGGCTCCGATTCGAACCTGCGCCACTGCTAACAGAAGTTCAAATCTTCATTGCCTGATAACAACAGAGCATGTGGCCCGCCCCCATGTGAGGACTTCCCGGTTGGTCACCCAACCGATACTGCTCTCACAAGGAGCTCATTTAACCCTTTAAGCCTCCACCACTAGACCACATGCTTGTTGTTTTGATTATGATAAGAGTGATAGATAAAAATTCAACATCAGAATCAAACTATCTACTGTACCAAAACTTGTGATGAATGATTAGATAACAACTAAGGCCAAATAAGTCACTTAGTTTGAGTCACGATCCACTGAAAAGTGAATACAATTAAAAAGATTAAAAAATTAGCTATTAGATGACATGTGTCCCACCAAAAAAATTCTCCTCGCTTATTTTTTTTTCTTTTAATTTTTGGTTAAAGGGCATTTTGGTTTTTTAACTATTTTTAAATTTTACCCTCGAATTCAAATTGCAATAACTTTTAAACGACAAACTTTTACCAAAAATCGATTTCACCATAATTTTTAAAATTTAATTCTCTTTAATTTGATATGCTTTTTGATATATAAATCGGCTTTTTTTCTTTTAATTTTTATTAATATTTCAAATGGGTTATGATTTTCTTCAAAATTTTGACATATTCGACCCTACTTTTGTCTAATTTAAAGGTTGAATTAAGCAAAACTTAAAACACGAAAGTTGTAGTTTTTTTGCCGTTCTTTACCCAGAAATTTGAATCACTCAATTTCGATATGATATGAGTGAGATATCGCATTTAAAAATGACGTTTTACACATATTTAGTGCAGGCAAAGTGTTTGATAAAATGCCAAAAAGAGATTTTTTTTTTTATAAAAATACATTTAAATGTACTAATTGGTCTACCAAAATACATTTTTTTTGTTATTTTTGTTATTTTTAGCCTTTTTTTTTTACTGATGAACAAATACATTTAAATGATGAACAGACTAACTGATAAATAACAACCAACTGATGAACATTGTGACTTTAACTGATGAACATTGTGATTTTTTTAGACAACTGATTAACATATATATATATATATATATATATATATATATATATATATATATATATATATATATATATATATATATATATATATATATATATATATATATATATGCAAAAGTGAATTTGAAGTTGTTAGGTATGTAACATTTGATGAAAAACCTATGAAAATTATGTAGTTTTAACTTAGATCCCATTAAAAATTCAAGGGAATCTCTCTTTATCTTCGAAATTAATTGATATGAAGATGGTTAAGAATTATCTCAATATGAAATGATGATGCTAGCTTTTATTTTCTACAATGAGCCTCTAAGATGTTGAATATTCGTTTGCAATTATTAAGTTGGGGAATGTGTATTTTTATGGATGAGTTAATTTATAATATCTAGTTTGAAAGTTATTAAGCTAAACTACGTAGTTTTGCATGATTTTGAATTAAAATGGCTTAGTATTAAGTGTTTTTTCATCTAAAGTTACATACCTAACAACCTCATATTCACTTCCCTCATATATATATATAGTATATATATATATATATATATATATATATATATATATATATATATATATATATATATAGGATAAAGATCAAATAAAAAGACAAATATTCGTACACTACGTAAAAACATTTTTTTTTTAAAAAGTTCGCGAAAAATTCCAAAAAAATTCCACAAGATCGGGTATGTTGGTGCATGAAAAAGTTGTGAAAGAAGTTTTTCTAAAAGTGGATACTTTTTCCGAAAAAAAGTTATGAAAAAATACGTTTGCCCATTAAATCGCTTTTTTGTGCATCAAAAATTCATTTTTGCACCCAACTACTTTTTACTTTTTTCATCAAAATAACATTGCGCATCTAACTAAAACAAGTTGAAAATTTTGTGCATCAAAATTTTTTTGCGCATTAAAATTCGTTTTTTGTGTATTAAAAATAACGTATAAAAACTCAAAATTAGAAATACTTCTTTCACAAAAGTTTTATGCACCAACATACCCTATCCTGTGGAAATTTTTTGGATTTTTTCGTGAAACTTTAAAAAAAAAAAAATCTATTTACGTAGTGTACGGATATTTGTCTTTTTATTTTAACTTTACCCTATATATATATATATATGAGATAAGTACCAAAATAGTACAAAATATTTTTTTGGGTCCCCATCATGGTCACTTTTCAAGTAAATTCCCTAAATGGTCATGCGCATCTGCGCAACTCCGCAACCTATCTAATATATTGACACGTGTACATATTCTGGGCCCACACCAACTACCATAACTAACAAAAATACTCAACCTTTGTAAAAAATACTCAACCTTTGTGCTACTCAACCGGCGGCTATTGATCCACGTGCAAAAGTTGTTTGAAAAGTACATTGGAAATGATGCAAGGTACATATGATTAGACTTGTACTTTGTACCCTTTACTATTACTATTATTTGGACCTTTTACTATCACTTTCACTTAAAAAAAAACGTTACCATCTTCTCCGAGTAACCAACCATTCACTTCATCTTCTCCGATTCTTCTCCGGTCACTTCATCTTCACCGATCACCATTCTTTCTTCCGATCACATCATCTTCTCCGATCATCTTCTCCGATTCTTCTCCGGTTACTCACACCAATGGCTCCCCCTTTTAACCGTGTTGATGTAAGTTTATTATTATTATTATTATTAGAATATCCAAATGCCATATAGACTAAAAGGTTAGTTTTTGTGAAGCAAATTGTTGAACAACAAATGTAGAAAGGTAGTTAGGATTATAGTCAAATCTATGAAAATTTAGTAGTAACTTTGTGCGCAGAATAGAAAATAGGATATAGAGTGTTTGGATTTAAGTGTTTATGTTCTTCCAGTTTGTCAGTCTTTGGAAGACTCTGAATGATAGGTATGTACTGTTGGAGTTGTTTTGAAGCAATTGAATTATTGCTCATAGATTGTTCACTAGTTAGTGTTAGGGTTTGTTCTTTGTAGGTTTAGGTAGCTTCCTAGGATAGTTTTAAAAGTTTGCTTAAAGATTTGGTACACTTGCTTATTTAAAAGCTTTCAATTAAGCCATCCTTTTGGCTGTTCATCTCTGCTGCTGCATGCTGTTCAATATGGGGCTGAGATTGATTGATTAATTGTGATCTTGGGAATTGTTGTTATTGTTGCATGGATTGTTTTAGCTTAATGTGTTTGGCTTAATTGGAATTAGTTAGTTGCCAAATTTTCAAAGAAACCCATTTTGAACACAAAATACCCACTGTTGGGTTGCAACGATTCTTCTCCGGTTACTCACACCAATGGCTCCCCCTTTTAACCGTGTTGATGTAAGTTTATTATTATTATTATTATTAGAATATCCAAATGCCATATAGACTAAAAGGTTAGTTTTTGTGAAGCAAATTGTTGAACAACAAATGTAGAAAGGTAGTTAGGATTATAGTCAAATCTATGAAAATTTAGTAGTAACTTTGTGCGCAGAATAGAAAATAGGATATAGAGTGTTTGGATTTAAGTGTTTATGTTCTTCCAGTTTGTCAGTCTTTGGAAGACTCTGAATGATAGGTATGTACTGTTGGAGTTGTTTTGAAGCAATTGAATTATTGCTCATAGATTGTTCACTAGTTAGTGTTAGGGTTTGTTCTTTGTAGGTTTAGGTAGCTTCTAGGATAGTTTTAAAAGTTTGCTTAAAGATTTGATACACTTGCTTATTTAGAAGCTTTCAATTAAGCCATCCTTTTGGCTGTTCATCTCTGCTGCTGTTGGAATTAGTTAGTTGCCAAATTTTCAAAGAAACCCATTTTGAACACAAAATACCCCACTGTTGGGTTGCAACGATTTGTAACAGCTTATTTTAAGGTTTTCTATAAAACTTCTTTTACATAAGTTGTTTATTTTCATGGGAAAAAGGGTTGTGTTTAAAGAAAAATAAAAAAAAAATAAAAATAAATCACAAAAAGTTCAAAACCCAGGACTCGAACCTGGGTCTCACAACTCACAACCCACAACCTTTCCAGCGTGCCCTTGGGTCTTTTTCACAATTAGCTTGCAATCAAATCCTTTTATTAACTAGTTAGTGTTGCTTATTCTAGTTAGCAGTTAGCTTTTAGCTTATTTTAAATAGCTTTTCAATAAGCAATTAGGATTTTTATAATTTTCTTAAAATTCTGTTAGGATATCAATGCATTAGATATAAGAAACTAAAAATGCTTCTAATTCATTAACATATCTTCAAATATGCTTCTAATAAAATTGTTGGCCCATACATATAATGAATATCTTATATACTTATATACATATAATGAATATCCATTATTTACTTGTCTTTTTTTCTTGTTAATGTAGGCTTATGATGTGAAGTTCAGCATGAGAACGAAGTTACACATCTTGAAAACTATAGGAAAACAGTTGGCATTGAAACCGAATGCTTTGAACTTGTTTAAAAAGAGTGTGTTTGGTCCCTGGTTAAATCTAAAAACAGAAGAGCATGACAATCATATGCTCCACTTTTTGCTTCTACACCAGAGACGAATCGAGAACGCCAATACAAACGTCCCTTTTTATTTTGATATCGGACATCATGCTTTGGAGTTTGGTAGGAAGGAATTCTGTTTGTTAACTGGTTTTAAATTTGGTAATATTTCGTTGAAGCATTTTGAGGATTGTGTTTCAAGTTTTCGTGCCCGTGTTTTTCCCAAGATAGCAAAAGTTAAAGGATATGATATACAACCACTTATTGAGACAGATGATGAATTTAAAAAACTATCAGATGAAGATGCTGTCCGTGTTTGTTTATTGTTTGCTTTAGAATATGTTTTTATGGGTGTAGAGCTGAGACACGTAATTCAAGAAGAGTTGATGGTATTAGTTGACGATTTTGATGCATGGAATAATTTCCCATGGGGAGAACGTATATGGAAAGGGTTTCACAATAGTGTATATAATACAATGCTCAAAAATCGTGAAGCTCATTTGACCAAAATTGCATACGGTTCCAAGCCTCAATGTACTTTGAATGGCTTTGTTTTCCCTCTGAAGGTAAGTAACCTTTTCTGTTCTTGTTAGATAATTAGAATAAGTTAGCATAATTTGAATAGACATTTTTAAAATCATATAATCCTGTAGCATGTGCTGTTGCATTGCAAGCATTAAAATATACAAGTAGGTGCTTAGTTGTCCATCTCCTTTACTTTATTATTTATTGCAATAAATGCCTATTAAATTATTTATATTGCATTTGTTGTTGTTTACACAGATATGGGTATTGGAAATATTCCCAATTCAAAGCAGTGGTGGCATACAAAGGAGAAGTCCATACCAAGGTGTGTGTCATGGAGTGACGGTGTGAAATTGCTAAAAGCTGATCGTGAAAGTTTGTTTTATTCGAGAATCCAATTGAATACACTTGAGCCCACACCAAAAGAGATGAAGACACAATGGTGGAGCTCAAGTGTAGAGTATTTTGAATCTGCCTCGACGGGAACCTCGTCATCTGATATACGAGGGAAAAAAAAGAAGAGAAAAGTGGTGAAAACTGAGACACGTGTTCACACACGTGTTCATACCACACATGTCCGTACTGAAATCCGTAGTGAGGTTGATTGTCATGGCTTGGTTGAAGCTTCAGTTGGAGAAAAGCTTGTTGCTATGGAACGGGATATTGGTGGTCGCTTAGCTGCAATTGAAGAATATTTGAAAATTCCGAAGGTTATATACTTATAATCAATACATCATTATTTAACATATATTATTATTTACTTGCTTAACACAATATTTTTACGCAGACATCAAGTGGATCCGCCAATCCTGTGCAAGTTGATGATGCTGTCAATGTTTCTGATCCATCTGATATTGAACGAAAATTTGAGGAACTAAAGAATGATTTTCAGAGACGTATGCTAGCAATTGAGCAACACTTTAAGGTCATATTATCACCTAACATTTATCATACACTCTATCTTATACATTTAATTAAACAGTTAACAAATTTTTTTCGTTATGCAGCCCTCTAGTGGATCTGACCATGAAACAAAAAACAAGAAGACTGTTGATTGCTTGTTGGATCTTGATCATGAACCAAACGACAAGAAGACTGTTGATCATGATCAGGAGGTGTGTGATATTGAATGGTATTTATATTATAGATGTCATAAAAGTTAAACAACTATTTTCACTGAAACAGGCGTCACGTTCTAGTACAAAACTGAAGTCGGATGCTGAGCCGTTTTTGGCACAAAGTGATAAGGTTGAGAATGATAAGCAAATGTTTGAAATTGTTATTCCTGTTTCCAAGGTACATGTTTATATGTCAATAGTGAGCTTATAAAGTCAATACATGTTTATATGAATCTTTTTATCTTTTTAGCTTTTTAAAATAGTGAGCTTATATGTCAATACATGTTTATATCAATGGGTCTTCTTAAGTTTATAAGCCTAAAATAGTGAGCTTATGAGCTTTTCCAACTTTTCAATGAAACAGAAGGATGTTCTTTTGGAAACACAATCAAATGAGAAACTGATTTCTGAAGCTGAGAACTCTTTGGCACAAAGTGAGAAGTTTGATTATGGGAAGACAGGGTCTGAAACCAAAACATGTTCGAAGGTACTAACTTTGATTACTTCTATATGTACTATTTACAGACATTGCAATGAATAAATAATTTAATCAACATTTATTTAATAATATGTTTTTTCTTTAAAATACAAGACTGCGGAGGTATTGGAAGATGTGAATGTTGCAAAGCTGAATGTTGATCCTGAAATATTGGAATCAACTGTTAAAATTCTATTTGAGTCACCGATTAATGATCAGGTACTAAATCATTATTTTTATAATCTATCAGTGAACATAATTTGCTTAGCTCGTGTACTTGTATTTTTACAGAGACTAAATGAACAAGATGTAAGAATGGGTGATTTATTTTTAGAAGAGGAGGAACAACAAAAGTTTAACGATCTAGAGGTACAAGAACTTATGGCAGTGGATGCTCTTATGAATATATATGTTTTTGATTCTACTCCTAAACAGGTAGTCTTATGTATATACTTTTTCAAAAAAACACCACTTGAGTGATCTTTTTAAATTAAATAATGTAATCTTTTTTTCCTGATGTTTTTCTTTATTATAGGAAAAAGATAATGAGCTGGACACTCTTTCAAAAAAGACAGATTCAAAGCAAGGATCCAACAATGAAAATGAAAAAGATAATGTCTTAGTTGTTGATGACGAACAAGACAAGGTTAAAGTGATACGGGTACCTTTTGCACGAGATACTAAACTCAGCAAGTATCTTTCTTCACCATACACGAACCTACCTGACTCTACTCCACAGCAGCCTAAATTGCGTGAAAGGACGAACAAATGTAAAAATCTTTATCTACCGTTGACTGGGCCTGATGGTGAAGAGATTCCACCGTGGAATGAGGTGATTTATTTTACTTATTATTTATTTAAAACTTTTAGTTAAATTCTTTGCACTTTACATTTTTTTATCATAATTTTTCAGGATCTAAATCGTGTTAAAGGTGCCTCAAAAGATAGAGTCTTGGTACCTAAAGATATTCTGGCTTATTTGCGAGCAAACAAGAAAGATAAGAAGGAAGGTAAGAAGGATGATGAGAATGATGTTACGGGTTTTTATTTCCCATGGGCAGAAGATGCATGTGTAATGCCCGTCTTTTGGGAAAGGTTATTGGGCATCCTTGAAGGGAAAGATGGCTGGCTCTCTTGTACGGTATGTAAATGCGAACATGTTAAATTTTTTCTACAATCTTAAATGCTTTCAGCGTATTTGTAATTTTTTTATTAAATCGCAGCACATCGATCTATGGGTGTTATATCTATGGCACGTTAGACCTGCTAATGCTGACTGGGTGATTGCTGGCCCCTTTTTTAGCACGATGATTCTTAACAAGAGGATGCCTTGTTATTATGCTAACGGTATCACTTATGGTACCCCCTGGTTTGCTGAATCTGTGGAAAAGGTGTGTTTTTTTTTTCTTTCTAAATTGTTAGAAGTAATCTGTAGTTGTGATGGAATATAGAATTAGTATAAGCCTGTTTCAGAGTTCAAGAGTGTCGTTTTCCTGTTTTTGGGATCTGGTGGTGGGGTATGCATATGGGATTAGAGCATCACATAGTTATGATCACTTGATTTCTTTTAGTGCTCGAAGGACGAAAATATGATGTACTTGGTCAACTGCATATAGATAATAGCCTCATTGGGTTTTGGGTTCTTGAAATGATATCATACCTCTAGGAACTGCGTAATGGGTTGTTTTATGGTTATGATATCATACCGCTAGGAACTGCATATATTATGCGGAATCATGTTTAGCTATTTGGACATTTTTGAAGATTTTGTGATTCATTGTCATACTGGCTGCATCTTTTTGCGTATCATTGTATCATAGCACATAGGAGTCAGGTCAAGGGAGGTTGGTTCAAAGCAGGGAATGCTACTTGCATACCATATTTGCTACACAGTACTGACCTGTATCAAATTTTAAGGCTTGAAAATGTTAAGAGTTAATAAGGCTTGGTTTTAGCGAAATTGATCTGACAACTATGACTCCATTTTGAACATTTGAATATGTTAAGAGTTAATAAGCTTCTAGTGTCCTGTTTAAACCAAAACTCCCCTGCACCAGGGCAGTTAACCTTGAACCTGTTACAATTCATTGGCCACATCTTGCTTATTCCTTTGGCTTTTTGCATGATTATTGGCTTCATGTAAAATTTTCAAATGACTAATCTTGCTATCTTTTGTCATCATTATTGTAGGTGTATTTTCCTATAAATCAAAATGAGAACCACTGGATCTTGGCAGAACTACACATACGTAGTGGTGTGATAACCATTTACGATAGTCTTTGCCCCCAGCTTCCTTTCATTGAGAAAAGAAAATGGTTGCTTATGATGCGGTCAACCTTTGAGGTTAGAATTCCCAAGTTACTCCAAAAATGTGAGGTGATGGACAGGAAAAACATTGATAAACAAACATACAAAATCACCTTCAAGTATGCCGAGAATGTGCCAAGACAAGGCAATCTATATGGTGACTGTGGTATTTGGGTAATGATCAATTTATATAGGTTGACCCATAATCTATCTTTGAAGGTAGAAAATCCAACTTTGGCAGGTTTAGCTTACAGGGAAAGGTTGACAGATTTTTTCTGGAAGTACAAGATTGAAACAAAAACCAACTTTGGTATGTATGTAAATTTTTGTAAATTTTGGTAAATTTTGGTTGCAAGTATTTTTGTTGAATTTTTGTTGCAAGTATTATACGTATTGTAAATTTTGGTTGCAACTGTATTGATAGCTTGGTAACCAAAATTTAGATAATACATGCTACTTAAAAGAAACAAACCAACCTAAAGTAAAGCAATAAAAATAGATTATGGAGAGCACTTCATCATCAGCTGCAGTTTGAAAGTCGTCATAAACCAACGTAAATTAAAGCAACAAACCAACATAAATTAAAGCATAAAACGATTCCTAAATTACAATACATATGCTAACCATTTTGTAAAGAAGCTAGTCTATTTGTTCCGAGGAACTCAAGTTTTTGGAAACATAAGGGAGAGCACTAGACCCTTCATCATCAGCTTGTTCCGTGGAACTCAAGTTTTTGGAAACATAAGGGAGAGCACTAGACCCTTCATCATCAGCTGCATTTTGAAAGTCGTCATAAAGCATCCTTGGAACAAATAGACTAGCTTCCTTAAAAGGCTTAACATGAGGTGATCTCAAGTAAGCTGGTGATTTAGATTCTTCTTCTTCCCAAGCTATAACCTCTTCCAACGACATAGAGTCGTGCTTTTTTTTTCTTTCACCATGAATTCTAACTTTTTGTTTCAGCTCCTCATCAGACTCATCTGTACACAAGTTTTTATGATAAAAATCAACTAGGTATGCTTGAGGTATATGAGAAACATACACCTCAAGTATACCATGCACCTCAGCCATTTCATACATTTTTTTTACATCCATATCACATTCAACGATAGTCAAACATTCTCCTAGGCTACGTTTAGGCATACAGTAATACCATGCCCAAATATCAGCTTTTATTTTTTCCAACAACAAGTCACACATTTGAGAATATGACAACCTTTTAGACCTAGATAATTTCACCTCAATCATATCTATACATGCATACTTTAATGGATACACGTCAAATACACCATTATGAAAAACTTCAAGAATGAGATCATCACAACTTTGAGACATCGTGTGTAAAAATTGAAAATGTTTATTTGGGTCAATTATGTGTATTTGGGACAATAACAAATAAAGGATTAATATAGTGATCATAATGGATATTACATGTTGGACAAAATATTTACCTGCTGGACAATAGATAACTTTAAACCAATGTCGTGGTCGAGTAGATTTGGGTCGAGTAGCACCAGATGGTCGAGTATCCTATCACTTATTCTTTATGACAATTTAAATTTCACAACTAACACATATTAATTGATCACCTCTAAAAATCCATCATCCTATGGGATGTAGTAGATGAAAATTTAAATGCATATTTATTTACTAAGGTCGAGTAGATTTTGGTCGAGTAGCACCAGATGGTCGAGTATCCTATCACTTATAAATATGAGTTAATAACAAAGGGTATTCCCATCAAACGAAAAAAAAATGAATTCACAAGAAGATTGGGAATGGGAACAACTTCTTGATATAGACGACTCCGATCTCCGACTTTCCGCCACCACACAAAATAGAGTCTCATCTACATTCCCTAGAGTTGATAATTATGATGAAAACCCTGTTAGGAAAATACATGATCCTGTGGGTATTCAAGACGGTGTGGATGATGGTGTAATGGCGACACAGGATTATGTTAGGAAAGTTATTGATGATATGGGAGTGGATTCTGATTTTAAAAGTGGGCCATGGGTTAGCGCGGTTGAGTATGTGAAAGCTGATGGTGGGATCGTTATTGGTTGTTTTGCCGATATTAAAAAATTCATCAAGAAAGGGAAACTTGACAAGGTTGTTGCTATTATCAAGTCGTGTACTCCAAATGTGCTAGGTGATCTAACTGTGACATTGAAAGACGTTTCAGGTTTAATCTCGGGTACAATTCATCACAAAGTTGTTGATGATCCGAGGTTTGAAAAGCAGTTTACCGTAGGAGCTGTTTTGATACTGAAAAATGTATCTGTGTTTTTCTCCAAAACCATGTGCTCATTATCTTAACATAACAATTAAAAATGTTGTTGAAGTTTTCTCCAAAGATGTAGTTTCTTTAAGCAGCGATGTTGGTTGTAGTGGAAGTGAAATGAAAGTTTAAGAAGTGTCTTTTTTTAATTTATTTTGTTTTTTCTAACGTTGAATGATGTAAACTTGTTACATTTTCTGATTACATCCTGAATGAATACTCTAAAGAAGTTTTTGCAATGCAAGATCTATAACTATAAAAAAAAAAAAAAAAAAAAAAAGAAGATAAATATGAATTTAAATTTCTATCTACTAAACATGTGAACATAAAATGTAAGAAATTGATATCTAGTTCCTACGCATCGAAGTGTCAAAACTTTCCACCAACATATGGGATATAGTAGATGAAAATTTAAATGCATATTTATTTATTAAAGCTATGACGGTCGAGTAGATTTCACATAATAGCATTAGCCGTTTAAAACTTTCCCGCTAAAATTATTGCGCCAAAAAGATGTTATTTATACATACATTTCACATAATAGTATTAGCCGTTAAAAAAAATACACATACACACACTATGGCTGAACTTTCTACTGAAATGATCTTGTTCGGGATACTAACAAGGGTAAATTTCTACTGAAATTTCCACCAACATATGGGATGTAGTAGATGCAAATTTAAATGCATATTCAATTAATGTAAGCTATAACACTTTTTCATTATCAAAATTATTTTTTACAACAAATATTAATTGATAACATTTAAATTTCCACCAACAAATGGGATGTAGTAGATGCAAATTTAAATGCATATTCAATTAATGTAAGCTATAATGGTCGAGTAGATCTGGGTCGAGTAGCGGCTTGTGGTCGAGTATCATAACACTTTTTCATTATCAAAATTATTTTTTACAACAAATATTAATTGATAACATTTAAATTTCCACCAACAAATGTGATGTAGTAGATGCAAATTTAAATGCATATTCAATTAATGTAAGCTATAATGGTCGAGTAGATCTTGGTCGAGTAGCAGCTTGTGGTCGAGTATCATAACACTTTTTCATTATCAAAATTATTTTCTACCAACAAATATTAATTGATAACATTTAAATTTCCACCAACATATGGGATGTAGTAGATGCAAAATTTAAATGCATATTCAATTAATGTAAGCTATAATGGTCGAGTAGATCTGGGTCGAGTAGCGGCTTGTGGTCGAGTATCATAACACTTTTTCATTATCAAAATTATTTTCTACCAACAAATATTAATTGATAACATTTAAATTTCCACCAACATATGGGATGTAGTAGATGCAAAATTAAATGCATATTCAATTAATGTAAGCTATAATGGTCGAGTAGATCTGGGTCGAGTATCGGCTTGTGGTCGAGTATCATAACACTTTTTCATTACCAAAATTATTTTTTACAACAAATATTAATTGATAACATTTAAATTTACACCAACATATGCGATGTAGTAGATGCAAATTTAAATGCATATTCAATTAATGTAAGCTATAATGGTCGAGTAGATCTGGGTCGAGTAGCGGCTTGTGGTCGAGTATCATAACACTTTTTCATTATCAAAATTATTTTTTACAACAAATATTAATTGATAACATTTAAATAAAACATACACATTTATAAAACACAAATTACATAAAACATCTTAATTAAACTACGATAATTAAACATAAAAACATCTTAATTAAACTACAATTATTAAACATAAAACATCTTAACTAAAACTACGATTAATTAATTAAAACATCAAACAACGAAACGAAAATTAAAAGCCCTAAACAACGATATGACAATGATAAGAAAACTATGATTCAGCTAAAACGAATCATCCGAGACCCAGCCCTCGTCACTCGAAGCACTCGAATCGTCGTCACTTGTTGACACACGGGGCAATCCATGTTGGATTCGCCATGCACAACGAGCGTTTCTCCGAGCCTGTTTTTCTCGTAAGTACTCCTCACGAGCTCGTGCTTCTTCCTCTTCCTCTGCTTGAACCCTTAACAATTCTTGCATATCCTGTGCAAACAGTTCTTCATCGGACAATGGACGTGGTTGGTTTTGTGGTGGATAGGGTGCCGGTGGTTGTAGTGGGGTGCCGGTGGGTTGTAGTGGGGTACCGGTGGAGTGTTTAGAGGTGGAAACAGAATTTCCGGTGGTGTATTTTTGGATTGGTCATTGTAGTTTGGGAATACGGGGAAAAGATCTTCTGGGGGGGTGTTGTATACTGACGAGTTATCTGATGAATTGTTGTTAGACATTTGAGAGAATTTGTATGATTTGTGTGTGATTTGTGTGTGTTTCGTGAGTATGTGGGAATGGCTATTTATAGGACCGTTTTTATGATTTGAAATTTAAACGTTAACAGCCTTTTTGTTTGATTTTAAATTTTGAATTTATCCCGATCAGGTTCTGTACGTTTGACTATTAAATGTTTATTGCACACGTTTTTTTTTTTTTTTTTTTTTTTTTTGAACAAGAAAATGAATTTTAAGTTGTGATTTTATTTTTAAATCGTAGGGGTTGAATTTGTAATTTTTTCATTTTGGAATTCAAAAAAGGAACTAATATTACAAGGGCCAAAAGTGTAATTTTTTTTTATACGTACTGCTTAACGCACGTTAAGCACTTAACGTGCCAAGTTAACTTGCCCTTGCCTTTCTGTCGCGGTAAGGTAACTCAGTCAAAAGTCAAGGTGCGTTAAGTCTTAACGTGGGTAAGAAAGGCACCTTACCGAGTGGTCTAATGTAAGCTATAATGGTCGAGTAGATCTGGGTCAAGTAGCGGCTTGTGGTCGAGTATCATAACACTTTTTCATTATCAAAATTATTTTTTACAACAAATATTAATTGATAACATTTAAATTTACACCAACATATGCGATGTAGTAGATGCAAATTTAAATGCATATTCAATTAATGTAAGCTATAATGGTCGAGTAGATCTTGGTCGAGTAGCAGCTTGTGGTCGAGTATCATAACACTTTTTCATTATCAAAATTATTTTCTACCAACAAATATTAATTGATAACATTTAAATTTCCACCAACATATGGGATGTAGTAGATGCAAAATTAAATGCATATTCAATTAATGTAAGCTATAATGGTCGAGTAGATCTGGGTCGAGTATCGGCTTGTGGTCGAGTATCATAACACTTTTTCATTACCAAAATTATTTTTTACAACAAATATTAATTGATAACATTTAAATTTACACCAACATATGCGATGTAGTAGATGCAAATTTAAATGCATATTCAATTAATGTAAGCTATAATGGTCGAGTAGATCTGGGTCGAGTAGCGGCTTGTGATCGAGTATCATAACACTTTTTCATTATCAAAATTATTTTTTACAACAAATATTAATTGATAACATTTAAATTTCCACCAACAAATGTGATGTAGTAGATGCAAAATTAAATGCATATTCAATTAATGTAAGCTATAATGGTCGAGTAGATCTGGGTCGAGTAGCGGCTTGTGGTCGAGTATCATAACACTTTTTCATTACCAAAATTATTTTTTACAACAAATATTAATTGATAACATTTAAATTTACACCAACATATGCGATGTAGTAGATGCAAATTTAAATGCATATTCAATTAATGTAAGCTATAATGGTCGAGTAGATCTGGGTCGAGTAGCGGCTTGTGGTCGAGTATCATAACACTTTTTCATTATCAAAATTATTTTCTACCAACAAATATTAATTGATAACATTTAAATTTCCACCAACATATGGGATGTAGTAGATGCAAAATTAAATGCATATTCAATTAATGTAAGCTATAATGGTCGAGTAGATCTGGGTCGAGTATCAGCTTGTGGTCGAGTATCATAACACTTTTTCATTACCAAAATTATTTTTTACAACAAATATTAATTGATAACATTTAAATTTACACCAACATATGCGATGTAGTAGATGCAAATTTAAATGCATATTCAATTAATGTAAGCTATAATGGTCGAGTAGATCTGGGTCGAGTAGCGGCTTGTGGTCGAGTATCATAACACTTTTTCATTATCAAAATTATTTTTTACAACAAATATTAATTGATAACATTTAAATTTCCACCAACAAATGTGATGTAGTAGATGCAAATTTAAATGCATATTCAATTAATGTAAGCTATAATGGTCGAGTAGATCTTGGTCGAGTAGCAGCTTGTGGTCGAGTATCATAACACTTTTTCATTACCAAAATTATTTTCTACCAACAAATATATTTTGTAATTGATTTTGTAACTGTTATTATCATATAACTAACCGTTTAAAACCTTTAATTAGATTCGAAGCTTTTTGTGCCATATGCGACCATTGTTAATAATTGATGCAGCTCATCTTAAAGGCACTTACCTTGGAACAAATCTTCTGGCAGTTGGAATGGATGGGAATAATCAAATTATACCTATTGCGACTGGTGTGTCTCAGGGTGAGACTTTGGAATCGTGGACATGGTTTTTGTCCAAATTGAAAGAACGCATAGGGGAAGATCCAAGGTTAACTATCATATCTGATCGACATGTATCTATACAATCTGCATGTCAATCTGTTTTCCCGAATGCATTCCATGGGCATTGTTGTAGGCATCTCATGATGAATTGTAATTTGAAGGGAAAAAAGATTAGGGCTTTATTTTGGAAGATGTGTAAAGCTTACACACCCGATGAATTTAATTTGGCGCTAGCTGAACTTGGTGGCAAAAGGCCGGATGCTTACAACAAACTAATACAAGCTGGCGTTGAAACGTGGTCTAGGGCATACTCCGCTGGTAATCGTTACAATTACATGACGTCTAACAGCGCAGAGTCAATCAATTCGTTAACAAGAAATGTCCGAAGAGTACCCATCACTAACCTTATGGAGTGGTATAATCGACTTGTCCAAGAGTGGTACTGCAATCGTCGGGAGAAATATAAAGGTACGATTTTTGTTTTGTTTGTTTTTTTTCATAAGATAAATATTTTGCATATTTAACGTTATGACTACTTATTAATGAATATTATTTTATTCAGATGCAAAATTAGGTGAACTAAGTGATTGGGCAACTGCAAAAATTCAGGACCGAATGATAAAAAGCGCTAATTGGATTGTGGCCGGCATTTTTGTCAACAGGATGTACGAAGTCAATGATCATCGAAAAATCCATACGGTGGATTTAGACGAACGTACATGCACATGTAACAAGTGGCAAATGTCTGCCTTGCCTTGTGGTCATGTTTTAGCGGCTTGTAGAGTTATGGGAATGACGGATTTTAATCATTTGGCAAGCGACCGGTTTCAGAAAACAGAGCTTAAAGCTACGTACATGGGTTTGGTATTTCCTGTTGGAGAAGTTTCCGGTTGGCAGTGTCCTAATTACTTGAAAGTTGTTAAACCACCAGTTATGGTTAAACCCCAATCTGGTAGACCGAAGAACAAAGATAGGGTTAGATCTCAAGGAGAGGAACCGGTACCAGTCAAGTGTGGAAGGTGCGGAAATCTTGGACACACCCGACAAAGTTGTAGAGAAACATTGCCAAAGAAAAAAGTAAGTTACACCTCTTTTTTTTTATAGTTTCATTCCTAAATTCGTAAATTGACTTGGACAATTTTTAGGCAAAGGTATCTGCTAAAGCAAGATCACAAGAAGCACAACCACAAGTGTACTCACAACAACCACATGCACAATTCTACTCACAACAAGCAGAAGCACACTCCTACTCACAACAAGGAATGCCAAGCTCACAAGAAGGACAAGTCTACTCGCAACAAATTTGGCCAGATGGCCTCGAAGCTGTTAATTTAGGTGACCCGTAGGGTGGGATACTTTAGATTTTTATATGTATGGTAAAACAGCAGTTCGTATCAATGAAAGTTGCAACCTTTTCTTTAACATAAGTAGTGTCATGAAACACAGTCAAATAGTCACAGTGAAACAGGTCACAATTGTTTGCAAAATACAAGGACGAACCATTTGCTTGCATCTAGTACACAATTTAAAAACCTACACAAATATCTTGTGTTTGAAAAAGAAATGGGCCATCTGTTCTCGATATGCAAGGGCTGTCTGGACTGGATCTTCAACAGCCAACGGCATCCCATGAGATAACCTGTATAGAGAATAAGAAACTCATAAAATCCATCAAGACAATTCACACATAGAATGCAGGGCAGATATATGTCCAACAGGTCCAAATTGGGTAGATGCAAACAAACTAATGCAATAGGGGCAAATTGGGTAGAACTGAGTTTTGATCTACTGTAACTACAATAACAGATTCTATACTAGATTTTAACACCTACATGAACATGTTCAATTACCTAGATTGATCCAAATCAGTATTGTTTTATGAAATCCTACCTAAGCTGATTAAAATCTCCAAATTAAGAACATAGATGCAAACAAACTAACTTGTAAAGAAATAAGCAGACAAAGACGCCACAATCACCAAATATCCCGCCCTGCTTCGGGATGTTATGTGCATTCTTGAACTTAATGTTGTATTCTAGGGGATTGATTCCTTTGCTTCCAAACACATCAGTATGCTCTAGAATTGCCGGAAGCTTACACTCCAAACACCTTCTCATATTCAAATACCAAGGTCGAGTTTCAGGTTCATGATAGCCTTCACTATCATAGAATGTAACAAGTCCAGATTTTATGTGAAAATGCGCAAGCGACCAATGTTGCTTGGGTTCATTTATCGGAATGAAGACCTACAATGTTTACGAATAAAATTTATATAATCCACATAATTAAACCATTAGATGATAAAAGATGGGTTACCGATAAATACCTGTTCCACATTCTTCCATGCAATTGGGTAAATTTCATCGGTTGCATAAAACAGTGGCATTGAGTGTTGAATTAGAAGAGTTAGAAAGTAACAACTAACCATTGACCAATCTACAGAAGAATCTCTGAAATACCACATGTACCATACCCAAAGATCAATGTGCTGTAGGCAATAAAACACATAGTCAACGACAATTTAACATATAGTTTTACCGAAAAATACATTGTAAATAGATATTTTTACTTACCTCGTCAAGTAACCAACCAATCCGTTTCTCATCACAGCAAAGTAAAGCTTCCCAGAAAGTACGATCCACAGTAATGTCATTATACCAAGGAAACTTGCAACGAGTATGGCTAGAGGTAATCATAAAATTATCCAACTCAAAACCACAGAAGATTTTATCGATACATTTCCATCGTCGACTTGAGTCCTAAACATAACACATTACAAATTTATTTATAAAAGATAATTGGGACAAACTAACACAAACACAAAAAAAAAAAAAAAAAAAAAAAAAAATTACAAATGAAATACCTCTTTCCACGGTTGGAGATCTTCACACCTTTCAATCATGAATGGATGAAGGACATTCGTACGTTTTCTTAGCTCATCCATACTCGGGACTTTTAAATCTGTATGTGTACTTTCCAACTGCGACCTCAACACATTAACATACCTCCGCTTGGTTGTTCCACATCGCTGTAGAGCAAGCTTCAAGTGACTTGGTGCATTCAAGACCTTGTTGTAAAAATAACAAGTTGATGAAGCGGATTAAAGCGGATTAAATAAAATTTCATGTCACTCTATACTCAAACAAAACGACTAATGACTGGAATTACTAACCTTTATACTCTTCATTTTATTTTCTTCTTCCAAAATAAATTTCGACCTCTGTTCCCTTTGTTTTGCCTGCCTATGTATCTCAGCCGCTTGCCTTTCAGCTTTCAGACAACCATCCTATAATTACATTAAAAATATGTTTGTTAGATATATACAATTTTAATTCGATAAACAATTTCAACAGCTAAGTGTTTACCTCAGATAAATCTTCGTCAGATAATTTGTCAACGTTAACCACACCGTTCTGATAAAAGTTATAAAACAAGTTATGAAACAAGTTATAATGCAATAATAAGTAAAAGTTATTCAAATCAGTTACCTCATAAGCTTTCTGTGATAGATAATCCAAACCATCTAGATTATCCCATTCGTTTCCAGCGTTTTTGTTGGATGTTCTAATAGGCGAATTAAAAAGTTCAAAGAATTCTCCATCTAAGTCACTACAATACTCGTCACCCATATCACAATACACATTATCCTGTAACGATAATGTAAACACCTTGTCTTAGTAAACAACATTTTTTTTATCTAGTGAATGACAAGAAAACGCAAAACACTTATATACGTAGGATTTACCTTTTGAACAGATGTGGTAACTTTCTGCTCCGGATGTGCGCCTTTTGTTTTCCAAGTAATATACTGCATAAAAAAGTATTTTAAAAAACATGATAATTAGACATGAATTAACTAGGCGCATATATATAGAAAAAGGGATTCTGTCAACACTAACATGTATAATAGACTCCATTTTGTAGACGCGTTCCTTCAAACTCTCAATCTCTTTAGGTAGAATCAACAACCTCTCGCACAAATGCTCCAAAGCCTTAACCCGAAACCCACAATTACAACTCTGCCTAACTGGATGTGCCTCTCTGTCATTTACCTTACTCCGAGCTGATGATAATTTTTTAAAATAATCACCAACAAGCCCCCGCATTGAACAGGTGGAGGAGCTCTCGGTGTGTACCACTTAAAAAATTTTTGGCTTTCTCTAAACCATTTTGATAGGCCCTCAGCATAGTTAGGATATATTTCAAAGTTTGGATTTTTGGCCTAAGGAAAATATACAATAATTGTTACTAAAAGCAAATAAAATTTAGTCAAAAAAAAAATATATAATAAAAATAAGTATTAAGGTGAGAAGGCATTAACTGACCTGAGGAAATAGTTGACTGTATACCTCCCATTTTTGAAATGGATAATGCTTCGACCAGGCACAGCCTCTCGGGATCACATCAGGATCCTTACTCCACCAACGATCTGTCTGAGATGAAGACTCCAGAATCCATATCTACAAACAGTAAATGTAAAAAAGTCAAATTACAAACAATTTTTTACAATGAAATACATTGACAAGTGTTTGCCTAAAAATTCTAACCTTGAAACACAAGATAAATCCAGACAATGAATACGATGGAACAAAGGTTGGGTCTTTTTCCAATGCTTTATGGTGAGCATTCTTATGCTTAGAGTTAACATTTAAAATGGCATCGTATAACTCACGCCAGATGTGTTCTCCCCAGGGAAACTCATTCCAAGCTTCAAGATTATCTACCATTCTTAGAAATACATCTTCAACAACAGATCCTAACTCACGACCCATAAACATAACTTCCAAAGATAACAAAAGACAAACTCGTATCGAGTCTTCATCTGATAGTTTCGTAAAACGCTCTTCATCCTCAATCACAGATAGAAGATCTATGTTTTTAACATACCTGCCTATCTTCTCCAGAAATACTCGATCACGAAAACTGATATCACCCTCCCTAAACTTACGGAAACTGACAATCCCAAACTTAAATCCAGTAATGAGGCAAAATTCACGACGACCAAAGTGAAGCAAATGTTCATTAACATCGTATATGAGTGGCAAATCATAATGTTCATTATCAGAGAAGACTTGCTTCTGAAGCATGTAATGGATAAGATCCTCCTCATTGTCAACGTAAGTCAAATCAAGCCACGGCCCGAAACATGTAGACCTAAACAATTCACAACGTTCCAAACCTAGTCTGTCTTTGATTAACGGAAAGTAACTGAGTTTGCTTCTAACGTGGACCCTCGCATGATATTCCTAAATTAACAAAAAAAATCAAGACAAAAATAACCAATGCTGTTTCAAAAAACTAGGTTTTAAGCTTTCTTGTTTTTGCCTTTCTAAAACTCTAGTCATTTTCTGGTGTTTCAGTGCAGGGAAGGCATGGAAGCATAAAATTGGTGGTTGCTTTGTTTCGACACTTAACTGCTTATGGTTATGTAACTTCATAAACGATAAAATAAATGTACTTCCCATTTGCTCATTTGGAGCAGTTATTGATTTATGAAACTCCAATAAGCACTTGACACTAGACTTTATGAAAGTCCAATAAGCAGTTTTCAATAATCCAAATGAATAAGTAGTTGCAAATAAGAAAAAGCCAGATGATCCAAGACAGTGTAAAACACTTAAATAAGGTAGTCTTATGTATATACTTTAGAGGTACAAGAACTTATGGCAGTGGATGCTCTTATGAATATATATGTTTTTGATTCTACTCCTAAAAAGGTAGTCTTATGTATATACTTTTTCAAAGGTGGATTTCACAAGTTTAGCTGGTGTATTTTAACTTGTAAAAAGTTCAGGACTTAATTGTGAAAACTAAAATCATGAAAATTCTTTGAAAAACTGACTTTCTGCCTAAACTATGAAATTTGACTTTTTGTAAGTTAACTCCTAAGTTGACTTTACTTAAATTTGGAGGGTCCTAGATTACTAAATAAGTTGTTATAAGCTACAATTGAACTGATTTAAGGTATAATACCTAAATATACATGCTCCTATATGATTATGCTAATCAAAAACCACACAGTTAAGCAGTTAAAAAGCTTTTTAAAGCAACTTTGACTTTTTAACTAATAGACTACTTATTTTATGTTTCCACTAGTCTAAGATTACCCTAGGAATAAAGCCTAAACTGATTTTAACCACTAAAAAAGAATAGGTACCAAGCTAAAAGCTATTGGAAAAAACTAAAAGGTACTGAGATGACTTTAAATAAGCTAAGGGTTTCAAGAAAAAGATGGGAAATAAGCTGTAAAGCTCTCAATAAGCTAGTCTAATATCCTACTCAGAACCACAGATTTGCAAGCAACTTTGAAGGCAATTTGAGCTTATGAAATAAGCTCAAAAGCTCAAAGTGAATGTTGGAATAGCAAGTTGGTCTGGTGGGCTTCTCAAAGAACCAAGAGGGGGTGTGTGGGGCCCACATGAGGTGGTCTGTGGGACCCACCAAAGTGGTAGCAGTGGTGGAGAGCTGCTGTTGCAGCAGTGGATGTAGTGCCCCGCAGTCAACTTTGAAGGGGTGTGGGGCACACATAAAAAATCACAAAAATGTAATGATGGTTGATTTCTAAAGATGAGGTGGAGGGCTTCAATTCCTGAAAGTTTCACAGCTTGAAACACAACACAAAATTCTCAATAATTCTTGCAATTTTTGGATTTACTGCATAGGAGCAAATTTTGACTTTTCCCATTTTTGGTCTATTGTTGACTTTTGTGAGATTTGTTTGATCCTAAATGATTAAATAAGTAATACTAAGCTATTTAGAAACTAGAATAAGCTATAACAACTAGTTATGCAATGAAATGGTGAATTATGCACCCTAATACTCCAACAGTGAATGAAATCAAGAATCTTAAACTTGATCTTGACTTTTATCAAAGGAATGACTAGTTTTTATGCTAGAACTAACTACATAGGCCTAATGAAACCTGTTCATACACAGAACAACAACAACTAACAGCTAAATTACCTAAATCTCAAACCATCCAAACACCCCTTTATTCTAACTGCTAACACTAACTAGATTAAGACCACTAACTGCCAAACAAATGATTAAACTAACTCACCTAACTATATTAAAAGCTAAAGGAACAGAAAAATTCAACAATGAGCAGCAAGAACATGTGAATCATTAGTTATGCTATTTGGATAGTGAAATCAAGAATTAGACCAACTCAATCTAAGGCCAAATCGAAAGAAACCCAGATTCACAAACTTATTAGGATAATAATAAACCGAGATTCGTTGGGTTTAATTGCAATAAACCCACGAAAATTTGTAAACCCACAATAACTCTTAATTAACAGAGATTCAACATAATAAACCCACAAAAAAATCAAAAATATAACGTACCAATGGTTTCATTGGAAAAATTGAAAGAATCAAAGAATTATTTTGATGAGTTTCTGGTAATGTGTGTTATTCATTTAAATTTTATGAATACAAATTTTCTGAATAAAAATCAAATACAAGAAAATTAAATAAAATCAAAAAGTATTTTTCTGTACCTTCCCAATAAAGATGAATAGTCATTTCAGCTGCTGGGTTGAGTAGCCGCCGGTTGAGTAGCCGGCGGTTGAGTAATTCTAGCAGTTGGTGTGGGCCCCAAACTATATGTACACGTGTCAATATATTAGATGGGTTGCGGAGTTGCGCAGATGCGCATGACTATTTAAGGAATTTAATTGAAACTTGACCATGATGGGGACCCAAAAAAATATTTTGTACTATTTTGGTACTTATCTCTATATATATTGTTGATACAAAAGTTGGGCGTTCCTTGATTCCGTACCAATTCGATCTTAATGCTTGAGACCTGCGCACTAAGAAAACAGAAAAACACCGTTAGGCTTATCGTGGGATTGTCTCCCACGATTATCCTCCGGCGTGAGAGTAAGTAATCGGTTTTAGGATTTGTAGAAGAGTTAGGGTTTGTAAATCGTACCTTTGTGAGGGTTGAGATGCCCTCTATATATGGACACGAAATCCTTATTGGTTTCGTGTTCCCCAATCTTCGGTCCATCCCGCGTAGGGCGGTTAGGCAATATATATCCCATAAATAGAAGATATATTATCGCAGCCATAAATAGCGTCGGGTTTGGGCCATCGTGAGCCCAAACCGTTATCGCAATAGCCCATATCGTGACGGGCTAGAGTCCATTCGTGATGGACTTAAGTATGGGCCGGGTTCGTGACCCGAATACGGACTATACGTCATCATGTCCCCCCAGTCTAGTGTGCGCAATGCGTGATTGCGGATACTAGACTAACAACTTAAAAAATATATATATATATATATATATTCCTCAATGCGTAGCGGGGAAGCTTTAAGTATTTCCCGCCAAAAGTAGCGAGTTAATCCTAGTCCAAGTATCTTCTTCGAAAATCGTGTGTGGTGGGTGAAAAAGTGCTTTACCTTTTGGGTTCCCAACCGTACGATTAGAGCAAGTGGGGTACACATGTCGTACATCCACGAATATGTGTACCCTATGTAAACTTTAGCCGTCATTTGACTGTGGTTACCACAGTAAAAAGAAATCATCATTTTTTTCGCCATTGTTAAACCTTCAAGAAACAAATCAACAAAAGCGAAGATAATAGCGAGTGCGCCGATAATAGGTATCATGGTTCTTCAATTATCTGAGATTAGTTCTGATATGTCTGAGGATGAACTTCGTCAGTTCACCTCAGACTATTATATCCCTCTCGCATTGCATCCGGTAGTTCCGGGCGCAAATGCATCGATAGCGAATTTCCCGCAAGGGAAGGTGGGGGTTTATACGCACTTTTTCGAGTTTGCGAACCAGCGTGTTCCCATTTCCCTGTTTTTGTGCGATATCTTAAACCATTATCGCTTGCACATCTCGCAACTGCACTGTATAGGTGCGGCGAAAGTTACTAATTTTGAGGTAAATTGTCGCCTGTTGGCGATAGAACCCACTGTGCATCTATTCTGCGCGTTTTACCACACGTCGTGGTTGAACGGGTGGGTCACTTTTGCTAAGCGCGCAGGATCTCTGCAGTGTTATGCAAAGAAATTAGACGCACTAAGGGTATGGAGGGAAAATTTTTTCTGGATTGATAGTGCATTTTTTCCCTGGGCATTTGAGTTCTATACTCAAGAATCGTTGCCGAGAGATGAGCGCCCAGACCCTGGATTGTATAATGTGGCGGATGCGGAGACGATAAACACCAATCGCATAACTATTGAACCGTATCCAGAAGATTTTTTGGTGCACATGGGCATCAGTCACAACTACTTTGGTAGTCCGGAAGAGGTGCCAACATTCTTGGATGAAGACGGCCGGGGTGGGTGCATGTCTCTTCCTTCCTCTTCACTTGGTAGTTGTAAGCATTCTTTCCTTTGTAGTTTTACTAACGCATTTGCTATTTTTTTGTTGCTTTGTTGCGCAGAGATGGACTTGTTTGATGTTGTTCGCTTGGCGAAGCCTACAAAGGTGATCGTAGGGGTGCGCCCCTTGAGAGATGAGGAGCAGCCATTGCTTCAGGCTACTGCAGGGCGCACAATGGAGATTGCGCAAGAGGAGACAGAGGAGACAGAGGGGATAGGGGAGGTTCCCGCAGGTGTCACCATGGCAACTCCTCTGCGTAGCTTTCCCTCTGCTGAGTCACAGATCCCTGTTGAGTTGTTGCATGTAGACTCATCAAGTAGTGCTATGGACGAGTCTAAAGATGAAGGCTTGGTGCGGAAATGCAAAAGGGCGTCTGGTGATGATGGCGCAGGGACATCAAGTAAGCGCCCTACGCTTGTTGTCGAGCGGCCTACCGAAGAGGATGTGTCATCGCTTAAGACTCCTCCCCCCACGTAAGCATTTGTGTCTTTAGATCTACAGTCCTCTATTACGCCATTAGTATTATAGAGTAACTTTGTTATTTGCGTGCAGGGCTGAGACTGCTGTTGATGATGATGCGCATGTGGAGAGTTCGCCTCCCAAGACTGATGTTGGTGATTTTGGGCCTGAGAGTCCAGTGGATGAAGAAAAATCTGCCGGGGATGCGCCAAGGAGTAGCCTTCTTGAGGAGTTGGCATTGTCTGCTGCGCACCAGGCTTCATTGGTGGCGCGGCTACAGGCTGAGTATGCTGGTGAGAGCAGCCTGGTTGCTCAAAGGGATAAGGAAATCGAGCTTCTAAGGGCGCAGTTGGCTGGGGCGCAGGCTGAATTGAGAGCATCCGCTATGTATGACCAGAAGGTTGCTGATGAGAAGATGTTGCTCATGTCTGATCTGGCTAAAGAGCGCACTGGAGCGAAAGAGTACAAGGCCTCCTGCCTGTGGGCCATGAGATATATGGAGCTGAATAAGGGGAAGCTCATGTATGATCTGGATGCGTTCCGCAAGGCTGTGGAGAGCTTGCTGGAGAATCAGGAGGGCAAACTGCGCAAACTCAGCATTGAGTATGATGAGGAGTTGTATCCTCATTTGATGTCGACTATAGCTGAGCGCAGGTGGCTTATCAGCCATGGTTTGCGTCTGGCCGCCATGACCACGCTGAAGTCTCGAGAGGTTAAGGAGTCCTTCGGGAATGTGGTTCAATGTGCCCTAGCGCGTGGTAGGACGGAGGCGGTAGAGGAACTGTGCGCCTCCAAGGTTTTGGCCATGTCTCCTTCAGAAGTGCTTGGTTATAATGAGAATGCTTATGGCGAGCTTGTTTCTGCTATGGAGAAGTTAAAACTTTTTGAGCTTCTTCATATAGCGCAGCTGGAGCGGGACCAGGACTTCCCTATTAGTGTGATTATGGAGGGTTTGACTTTGCCTAGACATTCATCCGCGAATGTTGAGGAGCAGCTTGATTATTATTTGAAGCCGGATGTGTCTCAGCTACAGGTGCCCATTTTCGCTCGCCCTCGTGACATCCTAAACCCTTTTGCTCTTGAGAGAGAGATTCCATTGAAGACATCTTTGGAAGCTCACGAGATGAGACTTGCCAAGAAAAGGGGTCAGAAGGGGAAGGCTATCCTGTGTGGTCTTGGCGCAGCGCACATTCCTAGATCTGATGGGGTGCCTGTTAGCGTACCAACAGTAGCGCCTGGGGATGCTAAGTTGTTGCAGCTGCTTACAGATGTTGGTCGTGTAGCGCACCAGGCAGGTAGCTCAGGGCTAAGGCGTACTCGTAGCCTGTCTTGGTAGTTTTGGTGTAGTGGTATTTTGTTATATGTCCACTTTTTCCTTGTACATATGCTTGTTGGATGTGTACTCTTGATGAACTTGTTATAATGAAGCGTTGATTTTGAATAATACCACTGTATGCATATTATATCAAATTTGGCTATGGTTTATAACGTTTGTACTTAGTTATTTTTGCATAAAAGATGTCTAAGAGTCAAATCGCTTGTATAAACACATTTGAAGAGGGTTTACACGGATTCATAATCACTTATACTTATCTTGTATGAAAATTATGACATAGTCGTGTATGACATGGTTGTATATAACATAATTGTGTATGAAATTTACAAGTTGCTGTGTACCCATCATGGGGTGCACAAATGTATGGATTGCAGCGTGCTACTATGACCATACTAAGGGGTTAGTTGTCTTAACTCCTAATTTGTTAAACGCGCACAGTGTGCATTGATGTGTACCCGTCGTGGGGTACGCATGGAACTTACTCCAACGTCTTGAGAATAAGGTGTTTAACAAGGATGCGTGATCCGATGTTGATGGGTTTGCAACCCTCTTACTCAACGAGTCATTTGTTAGGTTTACTCATCCTTTTACCATCGTGGGTTTTTAATTAGTGCATGCGCGCCATGTAGGCAAAAGATAATATAATAAACAATATTGAGACATAAATTATATGTAAGCAATAAAGTAAAGTGTGTTACGGACTTAGCTAGAAACCGCAACATTTTATTAATACTTGCAAGTTTTTGTAAAAAGATAAAAAAACATTTGTCTAAATGAAACAAAGAATGTAAATACATGGATATTTATTTGGCACTTACTAAAGTGCGTGTGTGTCCATGCATTGGGTCGTAACCTTTCCTAGAGATAGCATCTCTTGAGATTGCAGATATTCCATGTGCGTTGTAGCTCACGGCCTTCCATGTCGCGCAGCTTGTACGCGCCTTGTCCTAGTGCTTCAACGACCTCATAGGGTCCTTCCCACTTTGGTCCAAGTTTACCTGTGTCTTCTGCTTGGCTTGCATCATTAGCGCGGTACACAAAGTCGCCAGGTCTGAATGAGGTGCTTCGAACTTTAGCATCGTAGTATCCCTTCATCTTTGACTTGGTTTTTGCCTCCCGTATGGCTGCGCGCTCGCGCCTTTCCTCCAGTAGGTCCAAATCTATCCGTCGTTCGTCATCATTGGTCGCGACATTAACTTCCGCGGTGCGGATAGTTGGCATCCCAATTTCAGCTGGTATGACAGCTTCTGTCCCGTAGACAAGGGAAAAAGGAGTCTCTCCATTACTAACCTTGATTTTCGTGCGATGCGCCCATAAGACATGCGATAATTCGTCTACCCATCTTCCTTTGTGTTTGTCCAGGCGCGCTTTAATTCCTTCGCCTAAACTGCGATTTGCGCGCTCAACTAAGCCATTGGTTTGTGGGTGTTTTACTGATGCGAAGTGTTGTGTGATATGTAACTCTGCGCACCAGTCTTTGAATGGGTTATCGCGGAATTGTTTTCCATTGTCCGAAACAATCTCCCCAGGTAATCCAAAGCGGCATACAATATTTTCCCAAACAAAGCGTTTTACTTGATTACCTGTGATCGTTGCTGCTGCCTTTGCTTCAATCCATTTAGTGAAGTAGTCTATTGCAACGATAAGGAATTTAAGTCCTCCTGCTGCGACAGGGAAGGGACCTGCGATGTCGATACCCCACTTATAGAATGGCCATGGAGAAGTGATAGGCGTTAGCTCTTGTTGTGGTCTGCGCGGGATGGGTCTATGAACTTTGCAGTCGTTGCATTTCTTTATCACATCGCGCGCATCACGGTGCATAGTAGGCCAATAGTATCCTGAGCGCAATGCTCGCGCTACGACGGACCGTGGTCCTGAATGCATACTGCATGAACCAGCGTGGATCTCTCGTAGTACGTATTCTGCCTGAAGAGGTCCAACGCATCTAAGCCATGGTTGTAGGAATGAGCGTCGATATAGAATACCATCTCTAAGTTCGAACCTCTGAGCTGCGCGCCGTATCCGTCTAGCGTCCTTCTGCTCAGCGGGCAAGTTACCCTTGCTTATAAAGTCGATAATAGGAGTCATCCATGTAGGATTCTCTTCCTCTATTACCGTGGATATCTCCATCTCCGAGATGGATTTATTTTTTAGGATCTCCACTAAAACTTGTTTTGACAAGTGCGCGAAGCTGGTGGATGCGATCTTACTGAGCGCATCCGCTTTTTTATTCTCGCCTCTAGGAACTTGCTTAATTGTAAACCTGTCGAAGCCTTGTATTAGCGATTTGGTTTTGTCGAGGTATTGGACCATATTATCCTCTTTAGCCACATACTCGCCCAACACATGGTTGGCTACCAATCGGGAGTCCACGTTTGCTTCTAGGTTACGTACACCCATTCGGTTTGCAATGCGTAATCCAACGATTAGGGCTTCATATTCTGCCTCGTTGTTCGTGGCTGTGAATTCAAAACGCAGTGCGTAAGTGAATTCCATTCCTTCTGGATTAGTGAGGATAAGGCCAGCGCCCGATCCATCCACGCATGAAGATCCATCTGTGAACAAGACCCATGGTTCTTGTAATTCTACCTTGCTCGGTAGGGGTGCGTCATCGGTATCTGGTTTTTCGATGATGAAGTCTGCTAGTATTTTCCCTTTAACCGCAGTGCGTGGCCTGTAAGAGATGTTATACTCTCCTAATAGCACACTCCATTTTTGTAATCGGCTCGATGCGTCAGGTTTAGAGATAACTTGTTTGATAGGTTGGTCAGTAATTACAGCTATTGGGTGCGCTTGAAAGTATCGGCGCAGTCTTTTGGCAGCAAATACTAACGCCAAAACCAACTTCTCCATTGAGCTGTAGTTGATCTCTGTCTTTTTGACTGCCTTACTTACAAAATACACTGGTGTTTGTACAGAATTCCTATCCGTCAGCAGCACTGCGCTGATCGCTCCCTGGGTGGCGGATAAGTAGATGATTAACTCCTCCCCTGGTCGGGGTGCGGCTAGCTTAGGAAGCGCTGCTATATGTTGCTTAAGCTTGGTGAAAGCTTCTTCCGCTTCCGCAGTCCACCGAAAGTCTCCCTTTTTAGTGCACTTCTTGAGTGTTTTGAATAAAGGAAGTGACTTATCCGCTGATTTGGACAGGAATCTGTTCAAACCGGCTAGCTTTCCATTTAGAGATTGAACTTCTTTCAACGTGCGCGGTGAAGGGAGTTGGAGGACAGCGTCTGTCTTTTCTGGGCAAGGCTTAATGCCATCTGGTTCTATCTGATATCCCAAGAACATTCCTTTTGTAGCACCGAAAGTGCACTTCTTGGGATTTAACTTCATGTTGATCGCCCGTAGAATTCTAAATGTTTCTTCTATATCGCGCACCACTTCGTCCTCAGTATGGCTTTTTATGACAAGATCATCCACATAAACTTCTAAGTTGCGGCCCACTTGCTTTTCGAATGCATTATCTACCAATCGCTGGTAGGTGGCGCCCGCGTTCTTCAGACCAAAAGGCATCTTTGTGTAACAGTAGACCCCTTGGCTTGTGTGGAAAGCTGTTTTTTCCTCGTCTTCCTTGGCCATTTGGATCTGGTGGTACCCTTTGTATGCGTCCAAGAAACACTTAAAGGGATATCCACACAACGATTCCACTTTCCAGTCAATCTCTGGTAGTGGGTAGCAGTCCTGTGGACATGCTTTATTAAGGTCAGTGAAGTCCACACACATTCGCCAACTACCATCGCTCTTTTTGACCATCACTGGGTTGGAGAGCCAATCGTGGTAATAGACTTCCCGCATGATGCCAGCGTCCACAAGTTTGTGTACTTCTTCTAGTATGTCTTTTGCGCGCTCTGGAGCCTGGCCGCGCTTTTTCTGCCTTACTGGTGAATATCCTTGTCGGATTTGTAACTTATGTTCTGCTATCGATCGTGGTACGCCAGTCATGTGTTTTGGTTCCCAGGCAAAGATATCCAGATTCCTTTGTAAGAGTGTGCACACAGCTGCTCTGCCTTTGTCAGACAGCGATCCTCCGATTGATACTTCTTGCTCTGGGTAATCAGGGTGAATTGCGACCTTCAAATTTGGAACTTTAGCTGCGCTCTGTTCTAGGACGTGCGTCGTCTCACATGTAATCGTGTTACATTCTTCTGGTGGCGCAGCATTGTTGTAAATGGTGACAATGCCACCTTCTACTGGGAATTTGAGCATCCCATGCGCTGTGGATGGTACCGCGCGCAACGCTGAGATTCCTGACCTCCCAATGATGCCATTGTATGGCGAAGGGGATTTGATCACCATAAAGTTCATCCAGGCTGTCGTGGAGTGTTCCTTGTTACCGACAGCAACTAGTAAGCGCAGTTGCCCCATAGGCCATATCTTCTCTCCTGTAAAGCCAGTAAGTGGAGTCGTGGCTGGACTTAACTGTCTTTGTATTTCAGGACGCAATCTCTTGAAGCAATGTTCATACATTATATCCGCTGATGCACCCCCATCGACATACATGCGGTGGATGTCGTGACCCCCCGCATTTATTTCAATGGTAAGTGGTTCTGCCACTGCGTTATCCGCAGTCAAGGTGGGGAAGGAGATTTTGCTTTCATGAGAGAACTTCTGGCTCACTTTTTGCCTAATCTTTCGCTGCCATGATTGTATCATGAAGATAGTATCATCTTTTTCTTTAGGTGCTTCCTTCTTGCCTCCGGTTCTCTGCTTGTCTTTCCCCTCCTTAATATTTTTAACGAGGTGGTCCAACCTGCCTTCTTTCACTAATTTCTCGATTAGTTGGCGTAACTAGACACATTCATTAGTGGTATGGCCCTTCTGTGCATGATACTCGCAGTATCCATTCCCTACGCGCCGATCCTCAAGGGTGCGCATAGGTGGGGGTCTTGGAAAGTTCGCACCCTCCGTCGCGAATATCTCCTTTGGAGTTTTTGTTAATGGGGTGTACTTGTCGTTTCCCCTTCCGCTTCCTTGGTTGCGATAACTTTTGTTACGATTGCCACTCTGGTCATTGGATTGTCTCCTTGACTCTTCTTGTGACCTATGGTTCGAGTAGCCTTTCTTGCTATCTGCAGCGGCTGCTTCTCCTTAGACGAAGGACCTTGTGCGCTTCATGAGTTCGTCAAAAGTTAGGGGAACCTTATCATTTAACTTTTTTATCAAATCTGGGTTATTGATTGCATTCATAAAACCCGATATTTTTAGTATCTCTGGGCACGCTTTGACTTGCATGCATTCGTCCTTAAAGCGTTCCATGAAAGCGCTTGTGGATTCCCCTTGTCGCTGTTTAACCCTAGCGAGTTCGACAGGGTTTTTGGCGCACTTCTTCCTTTGAGTAAAGTTTAAACGAAACGCCTTGCGCAACTCTTCAAATCCACCGATGCTTCTGCGTGGAAGCTTACTAAACCAGTTGCGCGCATTCCCTACTAATGTAGAGTTGAACATATGGCACCACACAGGTTGTGGCCAATTTTCGATAGTGGCTACTGATTCGAAAATTTTTAGGTGATCATCAGGATCACCTGTCCCATCATATGTTTTGACGTTAGCAGGCATGCGCCTTTTCTTATTCTCTGAAAAATCGCTGATGCGCCTAGTAAACGCATCAACTTTTTGGCGACACCAGGGAAGAGACATGTCTTCGTCTTCCTGGTCGCGGTATTTTCCTCTTGATTTCCAGTGTCCAGTTTCTTTGTCCTCGTTGTCCGAGGAATCACTTGAAGATGAGCGTACTCTTTTGCGACGCTTGCGTCGACTATCATCAGAATCTGAGCTTGCTCCTCTGTGGCGCTTGCGCCGACTATCCTCAGAATCGGAGCTTGATGGGCTTTCACTTGGGGAGCAACGTCGCCCGAGCCTGTCCTGAATTCTGCGACTGCCAAGCCTAGCATGGACTGTTGGCGTGCCGTTCCCCATCTTCATGCTCCTCCAAATGCTGAAAGTCGGCTGCTTCATCATCCACAACCTTCCTTCCAATCCTGGTAAACACTGGTTGTCTGCGATTATCCTTCTCGCGTCTTTCCTTTCGGTAACGCAGTGGGGATTCTTCGTACTCAGGGTCGAAGTTGAGTCTGGCGTGCAGACTTTGGCTTGACCTCTTCTTTGCCTCCTCTTGCATGAGCGCAGCCAAGGCTTCGTAGTTTTGAGATACGAAGTCACTTGGCGCTAGTTCAGGCGTGACTCCCTCTAGCGCGATGGAGTCCGTTTCCAAGACAAAATCCTTGTTTCGGATAGGCGCATTTGGTGGCTCAGAGAAGTTCACTTCTGGCATGGCAAGAGGAGTGCGTTGTGGGTCTACCGCGCTAGTACTTGTTGTAGTAGCATTGGTAGTCATAGTGAGCGGTTCTACTGGAGTAAGGAGCAGATCTGAATACGCTCCAAAGCTTCTAGGCACACTGGTTGTTCCAGAGGTCTGCTTGGAGGCCGCATCAGTTTGCTGTTTCTTCCCTAGTAAATCGTCATGCGTTTTCTTCGCATGCGGAGTCCGCTCCTTTCCGTGCTTCGTCATTCTAGTTCTTAGCAAAGCTCTTAGTGTAGGGTCCCACGGATGGCGCCACTTGTTGATACAAAAGTTGGGCGTTCCTTGATTCCGTACCAATTCGATCTTAATGCTTGAGACCTGCGCACTAAGAAAATAGAAAAACACCGTTAGGCTTATCGTGGGATTGTCTCCCACGATTATCCTCCGGCGTGAGAGTAAGTAATCGGTTTTAGGATTTGTAGAAGAGTTAGGGTTTGTAAATCGTACCTTTGTGAGGGTTGAGATGCCCTCTATATATGGACACGAAATCCTTATTGGTTTCGTGTTCCCCAATCTTCGGTCCATCCCGCGTAGGGCGGTTAGGCAATATATATCCCATAAATAGAAGATATATTATCGTAGCCATAAATAGCGTCGGGTTTGGGCCATCGTGAGCCCAAACCGTTATCGCAATAGCCCATATCGTGACGGGCTAGAGTCCATTCGTGATGGACTTAAGTATGGGCCGGGTTCGTGACCCGAATACGGACTATACGTCATCATATATATATATATATATATATATATATATATATATATATATATATATATATATATATATATATATATATATTGGTTCTATAAAAAAGTCCACTTTGGTAGAAAAGTGTACAAATCACTCTCTCCTTTCCCTCCCCTTTTTCACACCAAACTAAAGGGACCTTATTTTATTTTCCTTCATTCTTTAAGGGAGGTTTTGTATATTCGCACCCTACTCCCCTGCCCCCAAATAAAAAAAAAATTTCCCGCCAAAATTTTTTTTTTTTTGGGCCAATTTTTTTTCCAGCTAAAATTTTTCCCGCCAAAATTTTATAACTCTGATGCACCTTTTTATTTTGGTGCATTACAGTTATAAAAATTAGTTATAACTATTTTGCACTAAATTTTATAACTGTGATGCACCAAAATAAAAAGGTGCATCATAGTTATAAAATTTTTGGCGGGATTTTTTTTTTTTGGGTGGGGTGGGGGTGGGTGGGGGGTGGGTTTCAAAACTTATAGGGTAGAATTTGCAAACATCTTAAACTTATAGAAGGGGGGTTGAATAGTTTTACCGGTTTTTAAATATTCTTAAAAACTTTACTTTTGAAAAACCTTGATTCGAATGTTATGTGTAATCAATCAACACCAATATGAACACTACACTATACTATCTTGTAGAACTGAAGATCTGATGATTTCTGTGGTTCGGGTGGTCTCGGTTGGCTGAAGAAGATGATTATCTTCATTTTTTAGAGAGAGAGTAGTGAGAGGGTGGAGAGAAACCTGGAAAGTTATCTTTATTAAAAGAAAGGAACAATAATACAAAGTTTTCCCACACCCCACATGGAGAGTCATGTGGGGTGTTTATAGGCCCTATTACATCACTATTTTTGCCATTTAAGCATAAGTAGTCCCTGCGTGTACTACTTATTACACATCTAGTCCAATTCACTTAAGTGACGATATCTTTATAAAAAAGCGAGTCTAACAATCTCCCTCCAAGATGTCGTCACAAGTGAATGGTTACAAATGAGACCTATAAAAAAGAAAATTACAACAATAATAAACTTTTGTCGAAGTGTAGAGTCTCTGTGGTCTAGATCCTGAGGCAGACTTGAAGTTCTCTATTCCGAAGATCGTGGCATCGATCTTTGGTGCTGACGGCACGCATCCTTGTAGCTCTGAACTTCAACTGTAATGTACAAGTTAGGTTATTACTCCCTCCTAACTAGTGAGCCCTTTATTCTTTTCTGCTCCCTCCTGAAACGACAACTCTCTTTAGTCTTCAAACACGCAGCGGAGACTGTAGATACTAAAGGAAGCACAATGGTTGTCATTCGGGAGCATTAACATATCTTACACAGTATTTGCATCCAAGTTGGTAATAAGCCATACTTCTCCCTCCTGATGATTGCGAGTTATCGGAATCATCATATTTTAGTGTACATGGCTTTGATTACCTTTGACTTGATGCAATATTAAAGCCATAACAGCCCGTCGAAGCATAATTTTGTGAGAATATGTCGAAAAAAAATACTCTCAATACTTCTCTCAAACCAACCGTAAAATTCACCAGCTTCTAGTAAATGACCACATGTGGAGACAACCCGATATGACCAACTTGAAAAGGTAGTAAACACCCCTTAGATATGTTACTTAAACTTGTACGAACGTGTGACTAAGAACCTATACTGAGCACTACAATGTAATTCCTTAAAGCATAGGTCGTTTCATATACCCATCCAACCTTCCTTATCAGTATATGAACCTCTCTCGAATTATCCACATCTTTGTGTGACACTGAGTACTACAACGTATCTCCTTTAAGTGATAGTTAACTAGGTCTTCGTCCATCCACCCCTTGACCTATGAAAACTAGATAACCCAAGACTTAATCACTACACTGAGTAATACACCCATGAGAGCCCAAACAAGTATCTCTAAAAGTCATGCATCCAACCAACCTCTAGACTTTGAGATAAATAAGTACATATGCCCGAGAAATGTCACTTCAAAATCAAATCAATAATACCGTACTTCCCCGTAGTCATTTTCCTTAACCATAATAATTTTAGCCGTGAACTATGTATCCTCGTGATTGTTGCGATGGTATCCTAATATCCCTCCATTTTTTTTGAAGTTTCATCATAATTTGAAATATACTAGGAAATGCAAGTATAAGGATGCTAGAAAAATTTGAGTGTTACAGATTTTGACGTCAATTTTCGCCGAAAAATTCGAATTTTGACCTAAAAATTTGAATTTTGGGCCAAAATTTTCACTATTATACCAAAATTTGAATTTCGCATAAAAATTGAACGTTTAATCACCTGGAAAAATTAAATTTTACTCACATTTTCCGGCCAAAAACTTTTTTTTTTCTTTTTAAGGGATTCTAAGTTAAAGGATGTTGGGTATGCTTCTCGCACAAAAATGTGACAACATATTTGTGATTACATTAGTTATCTTATTTGCCACAAACATATGGACTAAAAGTGTCATTATTGTAAAGTCATGTGTTTGGCCCTATAAATACCCTCCTAGACTTCACTAGGAGGGTTAGAGCTTGTGGGTGTTTTCATCTTTTCTTTCATTATCAATAAAACATAAGTTTCCTCTTTATCTTTTCTATACTTTATCTCTCTAAACTTTTGCCATGGAGATGATGATCTTTCATCATCCAAGGCCTCCCGATTCACATTAAAGATAACCAAAACACGATTCATCAATTGGTATCGGAGCCAAGGTTTTATTTTTGGTTGATTTGTGTGAATTTTTCTTGTCAAAATCGTATATGTTCTCATTGATTCATATCTGTTGTGAAGCTGTTTTGTTTTTATCACAAATATATAACTGGTCAATATATTTTACAACAACTTTAGTGTTATTTGTGGTAAAGTCAAAGCTGTTTCCTCCATAAGTCTAAACGTCATTGTTTTATGACTGTTTTGGATCTCCCCGTGAAGATTAAGTGGCCGGATATTATAGTCTGAAATGGTCGGAATATGTAGTCAGATTAATGGTCGTAACTGTTCATTTTTTTGTTCTTTCCCGTGAAGAATATCCGTGATGATTTATGTGTTAAGTGGTCAGATCTGGGTAAGCAAAAGGTGATCGGAAAAGATGGTCGAAAAATTTTGGCCGGAATCTCGCCGGATTTCTTGGTCAAAAAGTCAAAACCCTTTTTGTTATCGATATTGCTTGTAAAGCAATTCAGATAAACCCTCTTCTATCTGAGTTCAAAGTGCGATAAACCCTCTTCTATCTGAGTTCGATTTCTTGTACAAGAAATTCGATAATTTTATCGCTATTGTGTTTTTATCGCTGTTGCGTTTTTATCGCATATGCGTTTTATCGCAGTTGGGACAAGACCACTTATCGCAGTTGGGACAAGACCACTCATCGCTGTTGCTCGGGTCAACAGGTCAACAGTAAACTGGTCAACGGGTCAACAGTAAACTGGTCAACGGGTCAAACTGTTCAAAATTAAAAGAGATGAAATAGATGAAGAATGAAAACCAGCGTATAAACCAACAATACAAAATGAATCGTTACACATCTAACTGCCTACAACAATGACCCATCATAACACATCATAATTAATCCTAAACCATTCTCTTAATCACAACCACAACATCACAACAAATAAAAAGGCACTAATTTAAATCAAAATGATCTCAGCTCATCTCTTCATGTATTTCAACAAAAGTTATGCCCCTTAAAATTTCAAAAACAACACAAAGAGAAATCATCATAGATCTATGAGTAGGTAACCCTCTTCTTTGATATCCAAAATTATAGATAGACACACAACAATTATGTTATCATCTATCTTAGTTTCGATATAAGACTCAACGACCCATAACATCTATCCCTACCTTAAACATCTTATACGAGATCTTGAAGCCTTGTCATGTGCTCGAACAGTCTTAATCAAACCTTAGAAGATGACCGGTGTTCATGTGGGGTGTGGATGACTATGGTTGCTGTTAGTTCTTATGTGTTGAAGGAAGTGTTGCTTGTGCTTAGATTGAAAAGAGATGGGATAAATTTTGTATTGTGTTTTTGTTATTTCAAAGATGGAGTGAGAAAATATTAAGGGATGGGGGCGGATGAAGAATGAATTAGGGTTAGTGATGTGAGTTGTTGTGATTGTTAAATACCGTATAATTAGGGTAATGTGAGTTAAGTGGACCGGCTGTGTTGGATCCAGAATGATTGGGTCCGGGTTATGTTCAAATCCATATTGGGCTGAGTATTATTTATTTCATACGAAAAAGTATATCAAAGTTGAGTTGCAAAGTGATTATTCAAAATGTATATTTTCAATACATTGAGTTAATCTTTGGAGTAATTTTTCTACATGATGAGTGGTATTTTGGGTTATCACAAATTTTCACGGAGATACGTTTTTGACAAGAACGGGATAAAACCATTATCATAGTTCACTTAAACCGTCAAAAGGCTAGCGTTGGGTATTGAACCGCAAGATGTAACTACGGGGTTAATTCTTTATTATTTATTTGAGGTTGAAGTGGAATATCACGGGTGCGTGTACTTAGTATCTTGAAGATATCGGGGTTGGTTGGATGCATGATTCTTCGAGATCCTTGTTCGAGCTTTTACCATTCAAAATGATTAAGACTTGAGTTATCTAGTTATACCTGATGTAAGGAGTTACGTTGTAGTGCTCACAGTGTATAGCTATCACTTTAAAGGAGTTACGTTGTAGTGCTCAAGTGTCACACAAAGATGTGGATTATTCAAGATGAATTCATATACAGTAAAGGATGGTTGGATGGGTATATGAATCGACCCATGCTTTAAGGAGTTACGTTGTAGTGCTCAGTATAGGTGCTTAGTCAGACAATAGTGCAAGTTCAAGTCACAAGTTTGGGTTATTTTACTTCAGTCTCAAGTTCGTAATATTGGATTTTCTCCATCAGTGGTCACTACAAAAAGCCGTCAGAATGATAATGGGGTCGGTAAAGAGTTAGATGAGAAGAGTATAGAAGAGTAGAGATTTTTATCAGCAGTTGATTCTCACGGGCTATTTTTTATACTTCATACATCTTCGACTAATTGGACATACAGGGTTTACGCTGCCTCCGTTTTTCCATCGTAACCATAGTGTGTATGCTTCCGATTTCGCGAAGACATCGTGGGGAAGAGAGAGTAGATGTGCTTTGACTTTCTTTGACTTTTCTTGCATTTTTTGCAAAAACACTTTTTTTCCAGATGGATCTGCATTCAGGGGGAAGAAATGTGCACATCAGGGACGCATAACAGACTCACATGATCGAGCTTACAAATTTATTACTACCGGAAGACGTCCGCAGAGATGATCAGTGGTTCAGTTTTGTGATTTTGGTGTAATCGTTTCAACTTTCGCAGGGTGTGATGTGCGAAGTAGCCTACTTATGTGAGAAGATCTTGCTAATTTCTTGCATGTTACCCCCGAACGGGACTTCCGCATTGAGCATAATCGTTACTTAGTACTAGTCAGATTTGCGTGGTGTGGTTTACGATGTCATCTAAAAATTCCGCTGCGTACTTACAACCTTCAAAAGTTAGAAGACGTGTTAACTACATCAAAGTTTCGAATCTACTGAAGACGGTTGTCAGTTTGGGGGGAAGCTGATTCAGAAACTTCGCCAAAAAGAAGTATATGAAGAAGCCGTTAAAGACATGCAACATGAATTGGGGGAAGTTAATCCAGTTCATGTATATTACATCATTTGACTACGAGTGAAGAAAAGTTCTCAAGCCGAGGTACAAGATGAAGACAAAGAGCGTCAACTGTAGTCATCCTCAGCACATGAAGAGCTTATGAAGACCTTTCTTTATTTGTATTTTTTCTTGTAGGAAATGATGTAAGTAATCCCATATGTTGCCACATTGGGGGAAGATTGTTGGGTATGCTTCTCGCACAAAAATGTGACAACATATTTGTGATTACATTAGTTATCTTATTTGCCACAAACACATGGACTAAAAGTGTCATTATTGTAAAGTCATGTGTTTGGCCCTATAAATACCCTCCTAGACTTCACTAGGAGGGTTGGAGCTTGTGGGTGTTTTCATCTTTTCTTTCATTATCAATAAAACATAAGTTTCCTCTTTATCTTTTCTATACTTTATCTCTTTAAACTTTTGCCATGGAGATGATGATCTTTCATCATCCAAGGCCTCCCTATTCACGTTAAAGATAACCAAAACACGATTCATCAAAGGATGTCAAAGTGGAAGGATTCTAAGCGGACATATTTCTCAATTTCGATAGAATAGAATTGCGATAAAACACATTTGCGATAAGCCTCACAATTGCGATAAGTCTCACATTTGCGATAAGTCTCACATTTGCAATAAAAACGACATTTGCGATAAAAATCACATTTGCGATAAAAAATCACATTTCCGATAAACTCCACATTTGCGATAAAAAATCACATTTGCGATAAAAATCACAATTTCGATAGAAATCTCATTTGCGATAAAAAAATCACATTTGCGATAGGATCCACAATTGCGATAATACAACCACAATTGCGATAAGGCGTTGACTTTATCGAAATTCCACCAATAATTGAGTCCAATAATTGAAGTCCACTATTCCGGCCATAACTTCCGACCATATTTTCTGACCACCCAAATCTGACCATAAACCCATTTTGAGCATAAAACTCAACCATATATCCATCAGATCTGACCATTTTCACGGATTAAAGCCAAACCAATCTCAACTAAAACTTGAATATCGAACTGTTACCAGATCTATACCCGTATAAACATGGATTTGAGACTTTTTGACCATTTATGATACATAAAACCAGTAATAGGTCTGTTTTTATCGTATGAGACGGAATTTTTTTTCCAATGACCAGAAATTTTTTTCCGATGACCATACATGGAGATAAAAACAGCCTAAAACATATAATCGAATCACAAAAATCAGTAAAGAACACGACCTGAAACGTATCTCACCACGAATCACCCCTGGTTAGCTCTAATACCAATTGTAGAACCGAAGATCTGAAGATTTCTGTGGTTCGGGTGGTCTCGGTTGGTTGAAGAAGATGATTATCTTCATCTTTTAGAGAGAGAGATTAGTGAGAGGGTGGAGAGAAACCTGGAAAGTTTTCTTTATTAAAAGAAAGGAACAATAATACAAAGTTTTCCCACATCCCACATGGAGAGTCATGTCGGGTATTTATAGGCCCTATTACATCACTATTTTTGCCATTTAAGCATAAGTAGTCCCTGCGTGTACTACTTATTACACATCTAGTCCAATTCACTTAAGTGACGATATCTTTATAAAAAAGCAAGTCTAACATATCTAATATAAACAATGATTGTAAAGAAAAGAGATGGAAATATTAAACCGGGACAAAGAGATTTATAGTGGTTCGGTCACGAAGCTCTTCTTCACCCTACCCCACTCCCCGAGTACCACGCTAGAGAGTTTCAAGCACTATGTCAACAAACCTCCCTTCAGGCGGAGAAAACCGTACAACATCGCTTATCCTAATTTCCGACACTAAGCTAAATGTCGAGTGCTAATCTTAGCTAGCACCAATCTAGCACGATCCACTCGATCCTTTCTACTTCACACAATCAACACACTAAACTCGATCTACCCGATCTACTCTTGATCCACTTGATCGACACACAAGCCCACAAGCTTCAAGAGATTTCCAAGATCTCACAAGATCACAATGATCAACTCTCACTTGACTCAATCTACCCTATCTATCCTTGATCAACAACCTAGCTCACAAGCTACAAGAGATATTCAATATCTCTATACGATCACAATGATCTTCTCTCACAAACTCTCAAAAGAAAAATGAACTTGATGTATACAAAGATACAACAAGTATGTAACAAGTGTTACAAGTGCTCTAACTACAACTACAACACTTTATATCTTCTTTGATACCTTGTGTTCTTCTCTTGCACTAGAAGAGGAATGAAGGTGATCTCTAGGTTGAACGATTGGATCACTCTTTAAACAAAAGAAAACTAAACTAAATGATCAAGAAGAAAAGATGTGGTGAGAGTATTGAACTCAGAAAGTTGTGTGTGAAAAAGGATGCCCAAAAACTGTGAAGATGGCTGGTATTTATAGGCAGAAGAAATCTGGCCGTTATGAAGACACGATACCACTAAATCACCCACGATACCACTAAATTTAGTGGTACCGTGCCAGACAAAAACGCTTCTCTTTTTGTCTTTAGTGGTGAAAGTTTATTTGGGGAAGTTTGGAGCTGATTTTGGGGGGAAAAAAATAGCTGTTATGATATTTAAATTTATTTTTCCAATAAAATATTTCTTAATAATTCAAAAATAACTTGTAAGGTTTATTTTTGAAAAAATGTTTTGTCACATTAAAAATGTGAAGTTTTAAACACAAATTCACTTCTTTGATCATTTGTCAAGTTGTAAATTTGTTTGTGCATACCTAGAGTGATTTGTGTAGAAATGAGATCTTTCGACTAAAAACTTGTTTACGTTAATTTTAACGTAAAGTGTTTTCACATTTTGTCATCCTCAAAACGTGAAGTTATCGAAAGATATAAATAACGTTTTTAGAACATTATTTGCATCAACAATCTCTCCCTTTTTGATGATGACAAAACATAAACTCATTTTAAGTTAAAAATTAATTTTAACAAGTTTTTAATGAGTTTACATCCCATTTCTCCCTCTTTTTGTCGAAGCAAAAAGGTTGCTAAAGCTCCCCCTTGATGTATACTCCCCATCGTTTGGGGGACACCAAGGAATCGAGCAATGATTCTTGCTACAAAACAAAGTTAGAGGACAAATATACAATATCTAACATGTACCAATTACGACAAATAGCCAACTACAAACAAAAGAATTGGCTAAGTAGCCAAGCATCAAAAAATAAAACAACCACATAACATGCCCATCCATTGATTAAAAGAGATGTCATACATAAGTATGACTACATCACAAACACAAAGACAAACAACAAGAAGCATAAATAAATCCTTAATGACAAGAGGCAAGCTTCATTTCCGAAAGGGGTCCTAAAGGTTTATTGTTGGAAACTAAACATGAGAATGTTTAGTTATGTGGGCTAGGAGGAGGTGGAGATGGTGACATGATTGGAGGTGGTGGTGGTGTCAAGAGATGCTCCTCATAAGAGAAAATGAAATGTATCTCATCTCTCAAGGAGAAGATGAGATTACGGTTGTGGAGGCAACATAGGCAATTAGCACTATGTAGATCAAATGGATGGGGTTGGATAGGTTGACCCATGATTGGGGAAGGAGGTGGTGGTGAGTTTGTTGGTGATGGGGTTGGCACGACATAATCCAATGGAGTGATGGGTGAGAGTGTGTAGTCCATGGATGATGGCATGGTGTTGAAAGAAGGAGATGATGAAGATGTTGTTCTAGTGGAGGATGTTTTAGTGGGTGTGATGTGTTACGTGTGTGTACAAGTTTTAAATTTATAAGGGTTGAATTACCGAATCTAGAAATAACACATACGAGCAAGTGAACTCGTCCGTTATAGAAAGATTATGATGGTAAGTCAGGATCGTTCGCACGGATTTGTGAGTGAATCGAGTTGTAAGTATAAAAGCTACTAAAAGTAAATCTAAAAAACAAGCAATAATGATAATATGATAATTCAAATGATTAAAACTACACTTGCTTAGACTAGTTTACTACTCTTGATAAGCATGATTGTGATAACTTTTGTTAACATGTCGGTTATGATAATTAGTTGGTGATCTAATCTATTGTTCTTACAAGTTAAACCTTCGTCAAGATTTTAGTTTATAAAAACAAGCATTAAGTTTAACCAATCAATTCAAGTTTCATAAGTTTGGATTAACAAACTTAAACACAAAAATAATCTTTTGTTTTATCAAATAAGCTTAGGAAATGGTCAATACAAAACGTAACCGATCATAGACAAAAAGTTTACAATTGATTGTAAACTACTAATCTTTCGACCTATTAGGTGGTTTTCAATCAATCCAATTTGATAGACAAAAGCATTCTTATTACAACCACAATTAAGTTTCTTTGTTTAACTAAGAATAATGGGTAAAAACAATCATTCATAGACAAATGATTATAACTAGTTGAATAACAATAAACCTTTCGACCTTTAGAATTACTAACAACTAGTCAAACTTGATTAACAAATGTCACTATGAAACTTAAGCACAATTGGATCTTAGAATTAACTTGAAATTGAATTAAAACATGTTATCACAATCATACGCAAATCATTAAGTAATATACATCATCTAAGCAAGTGCACAAAGGCACTAGCCACTCATTGCAAACATGAACATAAACTCAGAATTTTGAACATTAGAAATCATGATTAAAAGTCTTACAATGATTGGAATGAGATTACAAATGATTAGGTAATTATACCAAAAGTATTGGTGTTGACTTCTTGAAGGTTTGACTTCCAAATGTTGACTTCTTGGACTTCCAAAGTTTCCTGGACTTCTGAGGACAAATTTGAGAGCTTTTGAGAGTGGTTTATGATTAAAAATAGTTGTGTAATAGTTGTCTTTTTGTTTGTCTCCTAGTTGTCTCTCTCAAATGATTTCCAAAGGCTCTATTTATACTACTCTCAAGCATAGGAACTTTAAATGCTGCAACTTGGCCTCCAAGTAGCTTAGAAGGACCTAGAATACCAAATAGAAGAGCCTAGAATTGAACCAAAGTGCAGATTTGAGAAAAGTACGAGGGCTCCATCCGATCGGATACAGGTTGTGGCCGATCGGATGGTCTTGATCATCATCTCCATCCGAATCGGTTGCGGGTTGCATCCGATCGGATGGAGTTGTCCTGAAGACACAAACTTGGTCTTTTGATGTTTGGCTTGTATCTTTCTCATAGCTCTTGGTTCTTTGTCCAAACTTGATCTTTCCTTTGTCTTGGAATCTTGGAATCATGAATACTTGGATCTTCATTCTATGAAATGCCTTTTCGGAGTGGATCTTGACATGGGAATCTTCGTACAATCGTAAATCCTTGTTTTCTTCATTAATCTTTCGCTTTTTCTTCCTTTTTCCTGTACTTGGCTACATATACTTTGCAAACATACTTCGATGCGATTAAGTAACAAAAGCATATAAATATAACCAAATAATATATACAAAAGCACGAATAACACTACTAAAAAACATGCACAATTTGAGCGTTATCAAATTCCCCCACACTTAAACTTTGCTTGCCCTCATGCAAATCTAGAAGTAAAAATAATTATCCACATGGTATACGAAATATGTTTAAGAAAAATGTGATGCAAATCTATCAAGTACAAGTACAAGTTAGATCCATCATTTTAAGCTTTTCTAAGTGAAGCATCAAGATGTTTGACAATACCCAATTGATTTTCTTGCTTGATGAACATTACTAATCACCTCACGAAAAAGGAATGAAATATAATTCACTCAAATCACTCATTTATATGGTTGGTGGAGTATATAAGAGAAATCACACTCATTGCTCAGTCATGATCTAAATATTACCATAGGCTTGTACAAGAAACAAAACTACACCGATATGGCGTGAGCACCAAGTATACATATCAAAGAGGTCTTTTATTCGGGTTTAAGGCTTCAAGGGTTATATCAGACTTATGTGCAAATATCTTATGCAAAACATAATAGATCGCTGGCGCGAATTCTTGCATTACCAAACAACGGATGGTCATTAAGGATAACCTTAGATCGCTGACGCGTTATATAATTCCTCAAGAACTCGGATGGTCACTATATGTCAATACACTTGATAATTTCACAAAGCCAAAAGGTAAGAATAAGACATGGGATATGTTTAGAAAGGTTGATAATAAAGAATATACAAAATAGTCAAAGTCTACTAACCAAATGTTGCTAGCTATTTCGAACCACTATCATGCAATCTTGAGAAACTCCATACTTGATCGATCAATACATTATTCCATAGCTCATTGGCTATTCTTGTCACCTTATAGTTGCGATGACTTTTTTTTTGAACATAAACTCATTCACTTGTCATCTAATAGTTGACTAGTCTTTCACTTCACTTTGATAACTGCTCTTGGAGTTTGCAACTTTCTTCGAACTTTCATGATTTCCCACATAACATTCATCTTGCCATATAGCTAGCAACCAACCAAGACTTGACTAAGGGTAAGCTAAAAAGTGTAAAATCTTTTTGTATTTTTCTGGATTTACTCAAAAGAAAAGATAGGCTCAGAAGGTGTAACTAGGGGTATCTAGCGTTAAAGATAAACGCTAACAATAGGGTTTATATTGGTGGTTAACTAGTCAGTGTAACTAGCTAAATATCAATACGGAAGGCTATTTGTGTTAAATCCTAAGGTTGCCTCTTATCACGCATATACACTTATATCACACACGAAATGTGATCTCACAACGGTCTCGTAATGATTTACAAGCATAAGTTCTAGAATAAATAAAATCACCGGCACACTCATAGCAAAAGAATCAAAGCATAAAAGATGTATGCTAAATACAGAACAGGCTCAAATCCTCACAATTTTGTGGAAAGGCTATAATATGTGCTAGCTAATGTTATCAATCCCAGAATGGATTGCAATATTAATCGGGACACATCTCAATTTTTCAAAAATTACAGGTTTCACCAGTGGATAGATCCAGTTATTCTAATATATTATCCTAAAAAGGACAAATAACTAGATCACCAGGGCAAACAAAAATTTAAAATCTAGCTCGAAATTTACAAGTTATCCTTATTTTCCTATTCACCCCCCACACTTAAGTTAAGCATTGTCCTCAATGTGATAAACGAACTTCAAAGTATGAGAATAGGGAAATAAGAGAATAAACCATATTTTCTGGGCTTCATATGATTCTTTGATCCAAGTGTCCAAGCTTAGTAATTATTACCTGCAGTAATCTTAAAACAAACAAAACAAACACATGAAAATATTTCTACGTTTTATTAAAAAGTCAGTGGTACACCCTCACACTTAAGTTCAACTAAGGGATTAGAGAAACTTTGGGGTGTAATCACTTTGAAAATAAAAATAAAAAGTAAAAATAGAAAACACACGGGTTGCCTCCCGAGAAGCCCTTGTTTTATTAACGAGTCATCAGCCTGACTCAAACTTCCTTTAGTCTACGTTGGTGCAATTTTTGGTTTCTTCCTCGAGGATTTGGGAACATACACCACGTTTTCTATCACTATTCCTTCTCCAGTTTCATATATGTCATCTAATTTCACTCTTTCCCAAGCTCTAGGAAGAACATCATAGATAAAACCAGTTTCTTCGGCCCAAGGATTGTTTTTCTTATAATCGGCCGGAAAGGGTGCCATGAATGTTATAGCTTCATATTCTGATTCAGGCGGAATTTCTTCGATAGAAATCTCGTTCATTTGCTCCTTATCATAGTACAATTTAATCCGGTGACCATTAACAATGAAACTTCCACCCTGTTTGTCATATAATTCAACATATCCAGATGGAAATCCATGTTTCACTATATATGGTCCGAACCATTTCGGTTTTAGCTTAGGAGCTTTAAACTTGTATTTCATATTGAAAAGCAAAACTTTGTCTCCAACTTTGAATTCTTTCCGTATTCTTAACTTTTTGTCATGATAAGCTTTGGTTCTAGCTTTGTAAAGCTTGGAGTTCTCAAAAGCTTGGAGTCTTAGTTCATCGAGTTCATGCAATTGCAAAAATCTCTTCTCTCCAGCTATTTTGAGATCAGGGTTACAGTTTCTGAGTGCCCAGTAGGCGCGATGTTCGATTTCGAACGGCAAATGACAGGTTTTTCCATACAAAAGTCTGTATGGTGTTGTACCAATTGGAGTTTTGTAAGCCGTACGAAATGCCCACAGAGCATCATCAAGTTTTCTCGACTAAACGGCAGGATTGTCTTTGGCCATTTTTTCGAGTATCCTCTTTAAGGCTCTGTTGGTGTTTTCGACTTGACCACTAGTCTGTGGATGATAAGCTGTAGCAAAACGATGATGAACTCCATATCGTTTCATAATTTTCTCCATTTGTTTGTTACAGAAATGGGTTCCTCGATCACTTATTAAAGCTTTAGGAATTCCATAACGAGCGAAAAGCTTTTTGAGAAAATTAACAACAACTCGTGCATCATTTGTGGGTAGAGCCTCGGCTTCTGCCCATTTGGAAACATAATCAATAGCAACGAGAATGTATTCGTATTTGTTCGATTTAGGAAATGGTCCAATAAACCGATTCCCCAAATATCGAATATTTCGCAGACTTGAATGCTTTTTTGAGCCATTTCGTCTCTGCGAGAAAGACTACTGGATCTTTGGTAAGCATCACAGTTTTGAACAAGAGTATGAGCTTCTTTGAAAATTGTCGGCCAATAGAATCCAGCATCAAAAACTTTTTTAGCTATGGTGGAAGGACCATAGTGTCCCCCCGTCGGGCCATGATGGCATTCATCAAGAATTCTTCGAGTTTCAGCACCATAAACACATCTTCTGATCATCCCGTCGGGACACATCTTGAAAAGATAGGGCTCTTCCCAATAATAGTGTTTTAGTTCTGAGAAGAATTTACTTCGTTGGGTGTGAGTTAATCCTTTTCTGAGAATTTTTCCAACGAGATAATTTGCAAAATCTGCAAACCACGAAATTTATTTTTCATCAATTGTGTCAACAGTCATGAGAGTTTCATCAGGGAAATAATCGTCGATTTCATCTTCCCTTAACTCTTCCAAATTTGGATTCTCGAGACGAGACAAATGATCAGCAGCTAGATTTTCTGCTCCTTTCTTATCTTTGATTTCTATGTCAAATTCTTGGAGTAGCAAAATCCATCGGATAAGACACGGTTTTGCATCTTGTTTGGTAAATAGATATTTGAGCGCTGAGTGACCAGTAAACACAATCGTTTTTGAAAGCACAAGAAAAGATCTGAATTTGTCGAAAGCAAAAACAACGGCTAACAATTCCTTCTCCGTAATCGTGTAATTTTGTTGAGCATTGTTAAGTGTTTTGCTAGCGAAGTATATATGACGAAAATGTTTTCCTTCACGTTGTCCTAACACAGCTCCAACAATAAAATCACTTGCATCGCACATGAGCTCGAATGGTAGTGACCAATCAGGTGAAACCATAATGGGTGCACTAGTCAATTGATTTTTTAATGTTTCGAAAGCCTTAATGCAATCCGCTTTAAAGTCAAAAACAGAATCTTTTTCAAGAAGTTCTGTCATAGGATGAGATATTTTGGAAAAATCTTTAATAAAACGACGGTAGAAACCAGCATGTCCTAGAAAACTTCTAACGGCTTTAACGTGGGTTGGAGGTGGTAATTTGGTGATAACATCGATTTTTGCTTTGTCAACCTCCATTCCTGCACTGGAAATTTTGTGTCCAAGCACAATTCCTTCAGTCACCATGAAATGACATTTTTCCTAGTTAAGAACAAGATGTGCAGCTTCACATCTTTCGAGCATTTTATCGAGAATAGAAAGGCAAGCTTCAAATGAGCTTCCAAAAACTGAAAAGTCATCCATGAAAACTTCCATAGATGTTTCAAGCATGTCTTGGAATATTGCAATCATACACCTTTGAAAAGTCGCTGGTGCATTACAAAGACTGAAAGGCATACGCCGGTAAGTGTAAGTTCCAAAAGGACATGTGAATGTAGTCTTTTCTTGATCGGCAGGATCAATAGGAATTTGGAAATATCCTGAAAAGCCATCAAGGAAACAAAAGTACTTGTTCCCTGCTAGTCTCTCAAGCATTTGATCCATGAAGGGTAGAGGAAAATGATCATTTCTGGTGGCTTTGTTTTATTTTCTGTAATCAATACATACTCGCCATCCAGTGACAGTTCTAGTAGGAACTAATTCATTCCGTTCGTTAGTCACTACGGTCATTCCTCCTTTTTTCAGAACACAGTGAACTGGACTCACCCAAGGACTATCCTCGATGGGGTAAATGATACCGACATCAAGAAGTTTGATGATTTCTTTCTTAACAACTTCTTTCATGTTGGGATTGAGTCGACGTTGTCTTTCTACAATGGGATTAGCACCTTCTTCAAAATTGATTTTGTATTTACAGAAATCAGGGCGAATTCCTGGGATATCAGAAGTTTTCCACGCAAAAGCTCTTTTATGCCTCTTGAGAACAGAGATGAGACATTCTTTTTCATTATCATTGAGCAACGAAGATATGACTACTGGAAGAAGTGAATTATCCTCCAAGTAAGCATATTCAAGATGATCGGGAAGTGGTTTTAGCTCAAGATCAGTTGGTGGTTCTTGAAGAGATGTTTTGATCCTCAATTGATCATTAAAGGTGATTTCCTCAAAATTCTCTTCCACTATTTCTCCTTCTTCAACTTCTTCAATATCTTCTTCGAATTTTACTTCCATAAAATCAGCGAATTCTTTATCAAGATCTGTTTCACTAATTTTCTCCGAAGTAGTCATGAATGGATCAGAATCGTCAAGTAATGGAATATGGATATTGCATTGCTTTATCGATTAAAAAGGTAATTCTATCTTCTCCAACTCCAAGATTGAGTTCTTTACCTTTTACTTTGATGATCGCATCAGCGGTGTTTAGGAAAGGTCTTCCTAAAATAAGAGGGACTCTACTATCTTCCTCCATTTCTAAGATCACAAAATCCACGGGAAAAACAAATTTACCAACTTGAACAAGCATATTTTCAGCAACCCCAACAGGATATTGGTAAGAATGGTTGGCTAATCGAATACTCATCTTTGTAGGTTTCAAGGTATTGATGGAAAGTTTAGAATACAACGAATAGGGCATCAAATTAATACTTGCACCAAGATCACCTAATGCATCGCATGTGATGTTGTTTCCTAATTTTCATGGAATCAGAAAACTTCCGGGATCTTCGAGTTTTGGTGGAATTCTATTTTGAACAATAGCTGAACATTCGTCGTTGAGAAAGGTAGCGGATATTTGTTCCAACTTGTTCTTGTTATTCAGAAGTTCCTTTAAAAATTTCCCATAATTGGGCATTCCAGCTAGAACATCAACGAGGGGTACATTGAGTCTAACCTCTTTGATCATTTTAACAAACTTCTTATAACGCTCCTCCATCTTTTCTTTCTTAAGGCGTTGTGGATATGGAATCTTTGGTGTGTACGCCTTGACTGTTGAAATAGGTTTTCTTTGGTGGGTGTATTTGGAGTATTTTCTTTTTCTGCTTCTTCAGCTTCATCCTCACTTTCATCATGGATGATCGTGGTATCATTTGGATTGGGTGGTGGATCATAAGAGAGACCACTTCTTGTGAATACAACATTGATATGCTCATTTCTAGTCTGTGGTGGACGATAAGTTTTATCGTTTGATCCAGATGATATTGGTTTCGGGTTGGATTGGGTATTACTTGGTAATGAACCTGATGGTCGGGAAGAGAATTGGTCAGAAAGTATACCGAATTTGTTTTCAAGATCCTGAATAGATGCTTGATGATTTTTCTGACCTTGCTCAACTTTGGTTTTGAGATTGAAAAATTGAGTCTTGACGAACTCATTGGTTGATTTTTGAGCAGTCACGAATTCTCTCATCATTTTTTCGAAATCGGTTTCTTCCGGCTTTTTGTCAGAGGTTTGTGGAGTTTGATTATCTGCTCGAGGTTGAGAATCACGGTTGTTATCCCTTTGTTGGCGATCTTGCCAATTTCCAGAATTTCTCCCATAATAATTACCACGATAACCGCCTCCACGGTATCCTCCTTGGACATAATTAGCTTCTCCTTCTTTAGGTCTGTCCATGGTGGATCGTCACATTCCGATGATGGGTGATTACCTCCATAGTTGTTACAACCATCTCGTATTTCTTTCATTTCTCCTTTAAGATCTTTGTATTGCGAGTCGATTTTGGAAGTCAAGGCTTCCATTTTCTCCATGAGTTTAGAGGTATCGGAACTTTTAGCAAAACCAACGGTTTTTCGTAAAGGTTTAGTTTTGGAATCTTTTGACCAATCGAGTTTGAGAAGTACTCGGTCTTCGAGTAGTTGATGTGCCTCGTTAGGGGTCTTATAGAGAAAAATTCCTCCAGCATCAAGGATTCCTTGAGATGTTTCATCAAGTCCATGGTAGAAGATTTGGATAATGGTTCCTCGTCCTAAACCATGTCCATGAAAACTACGAAGCAAATCTTTCATACGAAGCCAATCTTCGACGAGTGATTCATTAGGATTTTGTGTGAAAGCATGAATTTCTCCCATGAGTCGGTCAAACATGGCAGGTGGAAAGAATCGGCTTACAAAAGCTTGCCTCATCTCCTCCCAAGTATTGATAGTTCCTGGGGTTAATTTGTTGTACCACACTTTTGCATCTCCGGCAAGTGATGATGGAAAAAGTTTGAGTTTAATGGCGTTGACATCGGTGTCGCTATATCGGAACATGCCACAAATTTTGATGAATTCGACAATGTGTTTATGCGGATCGGCCCGCGAACGGCCATCGAATTGGCGGTCTTTGATCATAGAAAGATGGTGACCTTTCACGGTGAAATTGTCACCAAGGTTAACAGCAACAATAGCAGCTCCAGGAGTGGGTGCTACGGCTCGGTTGGTGGCCCACATGGGTTGATCGTCAGCCATGGGGAAAGGTTGATTAATGAATGGGTTATAAACGACTTTGGCTTCGAAAAGGTTATCAAATGGTTGGTTTGGTACTCTTGGTACACGGTTGGTTAATGGAACAAAAGGTGTTCTTCTTCTTCTTGGTCTTCGAATTAAACGTTCGGGATTTGAAAGAGGTGAAATTGGTTCTATTCCAGTAGAGCGAGTGTTCATACAATTCCCAAGAGAATCTAGGCAACGTTTAAACACACGAGCAAAGAATGAAAACAGTTTGAAAAGATCAGATCAGATGATCCGAATCGGATACGGGTTGAATCCGATCGGTTGGATCAAAGTCTAAGCGATCCGATCGGATGGCAGGCGTGCCGATCGGATAAACGTCTCGGTAAAAATTGATTATTGGGGAACCGATCGGATGGTTGGCTCGGATTTTTTTTCTCGAAAACGAACTTGGTAAGAGATGGACTTCTAAAACTTACAGAAACACAATCAAAATCCCCGGCAGCGGCGCCAAAAACTTGATGTGTTACGTGTGTGTACAAGTTTTAAATTTATAAGGGTTGAATTACCGAATCTAGAAATAACACATACGAGCAAGTGAACTCGTCCGTTATAGAAAGATTATGATGGTAAGTCGGGATCGTTCGCAGGGATTTGTGAGTGAATCGAGTTGTAAGTATAAAAGCTACTAAAAGTAAATCTCAAAAACAAGCAATAATGATAATATGATAATTCAAATGATTAAAACTACACTTGCTTAGACTAGTTTACTACTCTTGATAAGCATGATTGTGATAACTTTTGTTAACATGTCGGTTATGATAATTAGTTGGTGATCTAATCTATTGTTCTTACAAGTTAAACCTTCGTCAAGATTTTAGTTTATAAAAACAAGCATTAAGTTTAACCAATCAATTCAAGTTTCATAAGTTTGGATTAACAAACTTAAACACAAAAATAATCTTTTGTTTTATCAAATAAGCTTAGGAAATGGTCAATACAAAAGGTAACCGATCATAGACAAAAAGTTTACAATTGATTGTAAACTACTAATCTTTCGACCTATTAGGTGGTTTTCAATCAATCCAATTTGATAGACAAAAGCATTCTTATTACAACCACAATTAAGTTTCTTTGTTTAACCAAGAATAATGGGTAAAAACAATCATTCATAGACAAATGATTATAACTAGTTGAATAACAATAAACCTTTCGACCTTTAGAATTACTAACAACTAGTCAAACTTGATTAACAAATGTCACTATGAAACTTAAGCACAATTGGATCTTAGAATTAACTTGAAATTGAATTAAAACATGTTATCACAATCATACGTAAATCATTAAGTAATATACATCATCTAAGCAAGTGCACAAAGGCACTAGCCACTCATAGCAAACATGAACATAAACTCAGAATTTTGAACATTAGAAATCATGATTAAAAGTCTTACAATGATTGGAATGGGATTACAAATGATAAGGTAATTATACCAAAAGTATTGGTGTTGACTTCTTGAAGGTTTGACTTCCAAATGTTGACTTCTTGGACTTCCAAAGTTTCCTGGACTTCTAAGGACGAATTTGAGAGCTTTTGAGAGTGGTTTATGATTAGAAATAGTTGTGTAATAGTTGTCTTTTTGTTTGTCTCCTAGTTGTCTCTCTCAAATGATTTCCAAAGGCTCTATTTATACTACTCTCAAGCATAGGAACTTTAAATGCTGCAACTTGGCCTCCAAGTAGCTTAGAAGGACCTAGAATACCAAATAGAAGAGCCTAGAATTGAACCAAAGTGCAGATTTGAGAAAAGTACGAGGGCTCCATCCGATCGGATACAGGTTGTGTCCGATCGGATGGTCTTGATCATCATCTCTATCCGAATCGTTGCGGGTCGCATCCGATCGGATGGAGTTGTCCTGAAGACACAAACTTGGTCTTTTGATGTTTTGGCTTGTATCTTTCTCATAGCTCTTGGTTCTTTGTCTAAACTTGATCTTTCCTTTGTCTTGGAATCTTGGAATCATGAATACTTGGATCTTCATTCTATGAAATGCCATTTCGGAGTGGATCTTGACATGAGAATCTTCGTACAATCGTAAATCCTTGTTTTCTTCATTAATCTTTCGCTTTTTCTTCCTTTTTCCTGTACTTGGCTACATAAACTTTGCAAACATACTTCGATGCGATTAAGTAACAAAAGCATATAAATATAACCAAATAATATATACAAAAGCACGAATAACACTACAAAAAAACATGCACAATTTGAGCGTTATCAGGGTGCATTAGGTAGAGATGGTGAGTGAGGAGTGGCTTGGGAAGGTGGTGTAGTGACTTCATCATCTTTTGTAAGATCAACAAAGAGAGGTTTAGATGGTGGTCTTATGGTTATCCTTGGTTTTTTGGAGATGTGGGTTGTTGATCTTTGTGTGGAAGACATGGTGATTGAGTGGTGTGAGGTTGAAGATGAGATGCAAGATCAGCTTGCAATGGTGAGGCCTTATATAGGCAAGAGTTAAGGAATTTGAATTAAAGGTGATGGTAGTGTCCTATGGTGTAGTGAAGGAATCTTGGGGTGTATGTGAGTTTGCAAAATTTTGCAAGTTTGAGGTTAGGGATTCAGGGATCTAGGTAAAATAGTGAAAATTCGTCAAACAAGGGCACGGTACCACTAAATACCACACGGTACCGTTAAATTTAACAGTACCGTGGCCTATTTAACGGTACCGTGACCTGGAAGTCATGAATTTTCCTGTGCAGCCTAGTTCTGGGCAGCTAAAGGGAAGTTTTTAGGGGAACTATTTGCAGGAAATGTTAGTACCTCAAATCACTAAAGATTTATTTGCCTAATATGTCCCATTTTAAGCTACTCCTTGCAAATAAAGATTATCATGCAATTTTCTAAGATAATCTATAAGCATGCAAACACAAAGGATAAAATAAGCTATCATCCAAGAATCATATAATTAAAAATCATGCAAGGTGATAGGATAAGTGTCAAGCATGCAAGATAGTAAAGAGTAATAATCCCTACTATAATTAATCATAAATAAGTCCTAATTATGAAACTAGTTCCATTGGCTTGAGCACACCCTCATTCATCATCACTCGACGAGACATCATAACACGATACCGAACTATCATCATGATTCCCTTGAGATGATGTACATTCCCAATAGAGAGAGGTATAGGTGGTTTGAGTTAGAGGAGCCATGGTGGGATTGACAAGAAGATACCGATTGTTTTGGAGGTGAGGGAACGAGTTCATGACAAACCGATATAGACGAGTCAACAACATGCCATAGGGTATCGCCTTATTTAGTCGACCCTTGACACCGACAATTCTCCTTGCTACAAAGTAAGCGAGATTGTAGGGTTGCTCGGTGACTAGACAATACAACATATGAGCACAACACGCCAGAAGGTGCTCACGGTTGTGAGGAAGACAAAAGACATTTTCACGAATGACTTCTATCCATCTACGTAGATGTGGATGAATTTCATCAACATAGACTTTGAGTGGATCTAAGTCATACTCATGAGACTCATGGAACTCAATTTCACCGTTTTCTTTTAGAAAACCATGAACTTTTTAAGGAAGACGAATATGCTCTTTAATCTCACATGGAGTGGAAATGAGGGTATTGTAAGGACCGGACTCAATTTGGTGACTCGTGAGGGTTTTGAGAGACCAACCTTCCGTGTAAGAACATTGTCCATGGTTCGGAAGTTCAAGAATGTTAGCAAATTGGTCAAGAGTGAGTGAGATTTATTGGTTTTGTATCACGAATTGGAGAGACAAAGTTTGATCCTCGTTATGTATGAGTTTAACTTGTCTATAGAACTCAAGGACGAACCGAGGACAGATTAGATCATTAATCCGAAACAAGCAATCGAATCCGATTTCTTGAAACATGGTTTGGATATGATCATGACTGAGAAAGGAGGACTCGACAATACGTCCTTCGTGGAAGAGATGAGACTCTAGGTGAAGGAAGCTTTGTATGTGACAAAGTGGGGTGTTTGGTTCAAGTGATGGTTTGGGAATGTAATCGACTGTCAGTTCATCATCGTAATCAAACATGTGATATCTCTTGTTACCTATGAAAAATTTATCAAAAATTAAAATTGAGAATAGTTCATTTAAAGACTCGTGCCTAGTGTGTGCCTATATGCAAACTATGTGGAGGTGCGGTAATCTCGACTCTAGAACTAAAAATAATGAGATTACCCAAACACTCCTAACTTCACTCTTGCTCAAGCGAATATGTCGATGAATACATATTAGTTATTTAATTTGATCAATATTCGTGAGATCATGTATGCATGAGAAAAACGTTTTTAGTTTGTATCAACAATGCATGAAAAATGTTTCATGATCCTAGTATCGTGAAATCTTTCGAAAACAATGGAACTGGGGTGTTTGGCGACTTCAATATTTTGGCGCCAAAAGTTTTGAAAATTTGAGTGTTGATGACTCCTAATCCTAATTGCAAGTTTCCTAGACATGATTCCTCTTAAACCTAATTAATCTAATAGAAACAAGGTTTGAACTAAAATATGTGATTTAAGTGGGTTTACGCAAATCCTATGTTAAGGGAATCATGAAGGTTATGCATTGTCTAATCCTAGTCCTAATTTCATAGAGACTCAATCAAAATTGAAAAACCCCAATTCAATTTTCATGTATGAACAAACCCTAGACTCAAGATTAAAGGAAATTAGAGTCAAATGACTTACAAGTCATGTTGAAATGATGAAAGTAGTTGGTAATCTTGATAATCAATGCCTTGAATTAGATCTTGAAGAGGTGTAATTGAATTTTGGGTTGTGAGGTTTGGTTTTGGCAGCAATTTCAGAAGTTGAGAAAGTTTAAAAATGAATAATGTCGGAAGAGAGGACTGAAATACGGGTTGTATCAGATACACGGTACCACGGTACCATTAAATTTAATAGTGCTGTGCCACTTTAGTGGATCCGTGATCTGCTGGGATGAATTTTCGTCCCATTTTGATTTTTGACGAATAAGTCTCGCTGTTTTAGTAAGACTTTTTGACACAAGAAAAGAATTTATACCTAATAAATTGTTTTGACGAGGAGAATCTAGACTAGACGAAAGGAGATGACTTTAATATTTCCAGTGAAATATTTAAATAGTCATACGAGGGATGTGAAGAATGACTCAATATTTCGAGTGAAATATTTAAAGAGTCATGAGACGAGACACACGAGATGACTTCAATATTTCCAGTGAAATATTCAAATAGTCATGAGAGGGATACGAGGGATGACTTTAATATTTCCAGTGAAATATTTAAATAGTCATGAGATTTATGGAATATGTTCCATCATTCCTAGACCTAGACGAAGATAGTTGAAGGATTATCGTTTGAGAGGTTTGGTTAGGATGTCGGCGATATTGTCTTGAGAGGGAACTTTCTCAATAGAAATGTTTCCTTTCTGAACGTTATCGCGAAGGAAGTGGTGACGAATTTCGATGTGTTTAGTACGAGAGTGTTGAACGGGGTTTTTGCTCAAGTCAATAGCACCTTTATTATCGCACATAATGGGAACGTCGTTTAGATGGATGTCATAGTCAATAAGAGCTTGTTTCATCCATAGTGCTTGTTGACATGCCTTTCCGGCGCTTACATACTCGGCTTCGGTCGTGGAGATAGCAAGAGCCGTTTATTTCTTGGAGAACCAAGAAGTTAGACAACAACCCATGAAGGTACAAACGCCACTCTTACTTTTTCGATCCACATAATCTCCCGCATGATCAGAGTCGGCATAGACAACAGTTTCTACACCGGTCCCCTTGGGATAGAATAATCCCAAGTGTATAGTGCTTTTAATGTACTAGAAGATACGCTTAACCGCTTCAAGGTGAGAGGTTTTGGGATCCTCTTGGAAGCGAGCACAAAGGCAGACACTAAACATGATATCGGGCCTACTTGCCGTGAGGTATAATAAACTTCCTATCATACCTTTATACTTATTGCTATCCGCGGACTCACCTTCTTCATCCTACGTGAGTTTCGTTTCCGTGGACATGGGAGTTTTCATGGGCTTAGACTCTTCTAAACTAAATTTCTTAAGCATCTCCTTAATATACTTAGATTGATTAAAGAAGATACCATCTTCCATTTTTTTTATTTGTAGACCAAGAAAGAAATTTAATTCGCTCATCATGCTCATTTCAAACTCGTCACGCATGATCTTAGAGAAATCATCGCACAGTTCTGGACAATTTGAGCCAAATATGATGTCGTCGACATATATTTGAACAATGATGAGATGTGAATTACGTTTCTCTTTAATAAGTGTGTTGTCAAATACTCCCATGGTATATTCATGTTCAATCAAGAATGCCTTTAGTCTATCATACCAAGCTTTAGGAGCTTGTTTGAGACCATAGAGTGCTTTCTTGAGTTTATAAACATGATTCGGTTTCTCAAAATCAACGAATCCCGGAGGTTGTGCAACGTATACCTCCTCGTTGATATAACCATTTAGGAATGCACTTTTCACATCCATTTGGTATAATTTAAAGTTTAAGGCGCAAGCATAGGCAAGGAGTATCCTAATAGAATCTAATCTAGCTACGGGTGCATAAGTTTCATCGTAGTCTATTCCTTCTTGTTGGTTATAGCCTTGTGCTACCAACCTTGCCTTATTCCTAGTTACGACACCATTTTTGTCGAGTTTATTCCTAAACACCCACTTAGTTCCTATGATGGTTTGATTCCTAGGTGGAGGTACTAAATCCCAAACTTGGTTTGCGGTGAATTGATTTAACTCTTCTTGCATGGCAACTACCCAGCTTTCATCCTTAATTGCTTCACCGACATTCTTAGGTTCTACGGTAGATATAAAACAAAAGAAATTACTTTTGTTTTGTGCTTGTGACCTAAGAGTTCGTTGGTTTAGGTTTCCTATGACATTTTCAATAGGATGGTTCTTGGATTCCTTAATGTTGACAACTTCATCAACTTCAACTATTTCATCCTCCATGTCATTTTCTAAGGTTTTCTTGCCAATAACCTTAATGGCTTCTTCCTCATCTAAGTCATCATCCACCAAGGGTGATGTCTTAGTTGGTAGAGGACTTTCATCGAATGTCACGTTGAATGATTCTTCGACTTTCATTGTTCCTTTGTTTAGGATAACATAGGCTTTACTATTTTGAGAGTAACCTAGGAAAACACCTTCGTAAGACTTTGGGTCAAACTTGGTGAGGTAGTCTTTAGTGTTGAGTATGAAGCACTTGCTTTCGAACACTTTAAAGTAATCTAGAGTAGGTTTTCTATCTTTCAAGATTTCATATGGTGTTTTTCCTAAGATAGGTCTAATTAGAATCCTATTAAGTATGTAAGTTGAGGTGTCCACCGCATTACACCAAAACTTTTGCGGAATTGATTGTTCATTCAACATCGTTCTACTAATCTCTTGTAGAGTACGATTTTTCCGCTCAACTACCCCATTTGATTGTGGAGTGCCTGGAGCTGAGAAATTGTGTGTAATACCATTAGCATCACAATATACTCCAAATTGCACTTCATTATCAAATTCCCGACCATGATCCGTCCTAATTGAGACTATTGTACACCCTAGTTGATTTTGGACTTTCTTACTAAAGATTTCGAATACTTCGAAAGCTTGTGTCTTATTCTTAAGAAATCTAGTCCAAGTATACCTAGAGTAGTCATCAACTATTACTAAGGTGTAGTAATTTCCTCCGTAGCTCCATACGGCGGATGGACCAAACAAGTCCATATGAAGGAGTTCTAGGCATCTAGAGGTCGATACCATATTCGTAGCTTTGTGACTAGAATGAGCTTGTTTTCCAACTTTACAAGCGTCACAAAAGTGTTTATCAAACTTAATCTTAGGCAGGTTTCTAACTAGTTCCTTAGACGCCAATGATTATATTAAACGTATATTGGCGTGACCTAGTCTCCTATGTCATAGAGTAGAGTTATCATCTATGGTTGCTAGGCAAATCTTATCCTGAGGCTTATTTCCTATTTTCATAACAAATAAACCATTCTTCCTAACTCCTTTTCCTATGGTCTTACCATTTTTAGTGATCTCACTACCCTCTTTAGAAAATATAACTCTACACTTATTATCTACCATTTGACTAATGCTAAGCAAGTTAAATCCTAAGTTATCTACGTGGTCAACATTTCTAATAGTGAGGGAGTCTTGGGTAATCGTACCTTTGCCTATGATGTTGCCCTTAAGTTTGCTACCGAAAGTGACTTTACTTTCGTTGTAAGCCTTGTATGATGAGAATAGACTCCGGCTACCCGTCATATGTTTAGTGCATCCACTATCCTTGACCCATTCCTCGGGTTCCAAGTCGATTCCCAACCATATCTATTGAATAAGACAAACATTCAAATATTTGGCCCCCAATATCTCATGGATCCAAAATTGTTAGTATTAAACATCCCATGTATTAGTTGCATTTGGTTAGGATGTTGCAACGGAGGACAAATTTCCCATGGTAAGTAACTTTGTAGTTGACGGTTATTCCAAATTACGGGATAGTTACTTGGATAACTTTGTCTTCAGTTATGGGATAGTTACTTGGATAACTTTGTCTTCTAGAGTTACCTCTCGGTAGAGGAGTTCTTGACCGAGGTTTAGGAACATTTTTTTTTCTAGGTGGAGGAGTATTTGACTTAGTGTCGGGTTTTACAAAGCCAAGCCCGGGGGTTGACAAAGGTTTGTAAAAGCTTTTGAATTCCTTTTTACTAGCAATAGGTACTTTGAAACCATTTACAACTTTGTGACTTGGTTTAGGGCA